>WEKY01051226.1:149939-251979 GCA_013390045.1 Picathartes gymnocephalus
GTCCGCGCCCCCTGCGCACCTGCCGAGCGCGCTCCGCGGGCGCGGAGGGACGCGCAGCGCCATGTCGCGGGTCGTGCAGAAGAAGAACCACTGGTCCAGCCGGGTGCGGCAGTGCGCGCTGACCCGCGGGCCCGGCGGGCAGCTGGGCTTCGCCCTGCTCGGCGGCGCGGAGCACGGCGAGTTCCCGTACGCGGGCGCGGCGGCGGGGGACGGCGAGGCGGCGCTGAGCGAGGGCGAGCTGCTGCTGGAGGTGCAGGGGGTCCGCGTGTCGGGGCTGCCGCGCTACGACGTGCTGGAAGTGATCCGGAGCTGCAAGGACCCCATCGTGGTGAAAGCCGTCCGACAAGGTGCGAGGGGGACGCGGAGCCACGCGGCGGGACGGGGGCTCCCGCTCCGCGCTGCCCGCGGGAGGTGCGGGGCTGGGTGGCCACGGGCGGCTGCTGTGCCGGGGGTGGCGAACATCAGCCCTTCGGGGCAGCGTAGGGCCCCGAGGGAGGCGCGGACGCCGCTGCCGATGCACCCACGCGTGTGCGCACCTTGTGCGACGGCACTGATGCACAGGCACCTCCTCGTCCGGACCCGGCCGCAGCCGCCCCGCAGTCCCCTGCCCTGCGCTAAGCGCAGCGAGCAATTGCCTGAGACTTTCCCAAAGACACCGCGGAGCCGCCAGCGCTCCCTGCGGGGAGCCCGCGCTTGTCCCGGGAAGCTCGGTGTCCGGCTGATCTTTGGAGAGGCTGAGGGGGCTTCAGTGCTGGGGGAATGGGGCAGGGATCCCCTCCTCCTGAGCATCCTTTGGAGCTGCTGAGTGATGAGTGGTGTCCGGTTCTGAAAGTGCACCGTGTGTTTGCCGGCTGCCGGCGTGGGAAGAAAAAGCTTGGACCCTCCTGCATCTTTCCTCTCTGCCCGAAAGGCTGCTCAGATTTACCTTTTTCCCCCTGGTTCGCCCTAGGTGAGGGCACGTCCGTGCTGCCAGCCCTGCAGCACACAGGTGAAAGAGCTGACAGGTAGCTCTCCTGTTTGGCTGAGGAAGAGGATAGGAAGAGTCCTCCCATAGTGGATTAAAAAGATGCCACTTCACATCCGTGTACACTCAACAGTCGCTCAACAGGTTAGCTAACAGGCCTGGCTAATGGGCTTGTGATTTCCAGGGTAGGACTTCAATTTAGTGCCAGAAAACTGTTGGTGCTGCCGCAGCCACCGAGGCTGGCCGGATGGGCAGGAGGAGCAGGGCTGCAGCTGGGCAGCCGGAGCTGGGAGAGGTGCAGGAGCACCCCGAGGTCAGCTCCAAGCGCAGGAAGGAAGGGAAGTTTTCTTCGTGTTGCCCAAGAGATTCCTTAGGGGAAAGTTTAATTGTCATCCAGACGTGTGCGTCCTAAAGGTGGGGGTTTCGCTCTGGCTTGTGGTGCGAGGGTTTTTTTCCCTGTACTTCGTTCAGCCCAGCTAGTAGCTGCAGACAGAATTTCTGGCCAGCTGGCAGGACTGTCACCTGAAGTCTTGTCCCTGGGCTCACTGATGAGCTGAGATGAAGGGCTGCAGGCTCTTGTTTCACAGCCATCCTTCAAACCTCCGGAGCCAGAGCAGATCACAGCGATGGGGTGTTGGAGAGGAGCTGAGCCCTGTGCACTCCCCCTCCACCACCTGCCCCGGAGCTGATCCACCAAAGCTCGGCTACTTGTTAGTCCCTTCCCGGACCCAGCAGCAATATTCCAGCAAACAGTGTCAAACTCCCAAAAAATCCAGTTTTCCTTAAACAAATGCCTATTTTCCCTGCTGCGTTCACTTCAGTGAGAAGCAGTGAGGGAAACTCAGCCTGCTGGTTTCCCTGCCCAAGTGGGAGGGGGAGAAAAGCATGAAGAGAAGTATGAGGAAATTAGGCAGAGTTTCTTTTTACATACTGATTGTTTTAGCAGAAGTATTAAAATACAGCTTGTGGTGTTGCAATGTGATCGGTGTTGGTGGATAAAGGAAGATGTGTATAAAATCCTGCCCAACCAAATAATTTGTGATCACACTTCTTGTTGTTTTGGAAACATGAATTAGCATAAATAAAACATGTCCTGGGAATAAACTGCAAATGACAGAACTTGGTGGTAAATGTGTCTCAGCTCCAGGATATGGTCAAAAGAATGGGCAGAGGGCTGAGTTTTAGTGTCCTGGTTGGATTTACCTGGAAAGTGAGAGAAAAGGGTTCAAAACCCATCCATAAATCAGGGCAGGCACTTAAACTTCAGACTGTTCCCATGTAGAGCTGAGAACCAAGCCCCTGGTTACTGTGCAATTGTAGTTTCCTTTTTTTTCCTCTCTCCATATTTTTAAAAAATGCTTTATTAGCCAAGAATGTGGAATAGAAATAAATATTTGGTTTTTAAATCACGAAATATTTTTGTGGTCTGGAAAGCAGTTCCATGTGCCTGCCAATGATAGCCTGGCATCTGTACGTTGCTCTGTGCAAAGCAGGGATTTCCCTCATGTATCAGAATCATAAGCATAGAAAAGGAGAGTATTTTAATTAAAATGCATTACTTCTGTGTTGATTAAAAATCTGATTATGGGAATGGCAACTGTCATTCAACAGGAAGTTTGTGGAACTAGAGCAGACAGCAATGGAGTGTGCAGATAAGATTGTAAACATGTTTTTAACGATGATTTTCCTCCTCCTCCCAGTTCGTAGTCCCTAATTGATTGGTGCTGTAATGCTGGGACACTATTAGCCTGGAAATGTATACATTTTATTGCCTGCCTGTTTTGTATGACATTTACAAGGCTGGAAAAACAGGAAATTTACTATAAGTCAGTCATCTGGAAGCATGAGCAGAGAAAATAACGGTTCTGACCTTGCACAGCCTTTTCCACCTACATTTCACATCCTAGTCTCTTCTCTTTCACCAAGTGCGTGGGTTTTATCCTTAAACCAGGGTTTGTAGACTTAGAGGTTCACGTGCAATATTTTTTCTTGCTTTTGTGAGTGGTAAGTTCAAAAAGCACAAAAAGGAGAAATCCCTATGAAATCTCTTAATGGGAGTACTGGTATTTAATACTGGTCATATGGGATTTCTTGGTCCTTTGCTTACTCTGGGAGGAAGAGTGAAGAAGGCTAAAGAACTTTAATGGGGCTTTCCCTTCCTTTTCCCCATATGCACTGTTTTTTCCTGTTACATTTGAGAATAAAACTGTACCATTATAGTTGCCTGATTTGGGGGGGAGAGAGGAAGAATCTTGCTGCCATGTATCTTAGTAACTTTCAGAACTGTCAAATGTGTGAAGAAACCTCAGTTAACTTGTAGCGCTTTTATGACTGACTGTTTCCATCTTACATCTGTGCCTAAGTTCTGATGAAATTGGCAATTAACTTCTGTGGAGTTAATAAATTTTTATTATTACTTGGTCAGAGAGTTTGGAATTAATAGATTGAATTATAGGAGCAGTGGTCACATATTCTTGTGTAAAGCTGGCATTGCCTTAACGTAGTGATTTCCCAGCTGTACTTGAATATTGTAGCTTCCTTGAATACATTTCACATTTGTCAAAATAGCTCACTTTGATAAATTGATAATTGATTAATTGGATAGATCAGTTATAAAATCGAGCACATTTCTTCCCATGGATCTTGGTTAACAGAGTCCAGCACAACAGAAGTTTGTTGTGCCATCCTCCAAAAGAGAAGAATTAAGAGTGTTATCTATAAAAAATGGACATGTTTTGTTAGAGGCAAAATATCTGGGTTTGCATTCTCCCTCAGTGAGAGGTGGGCACATTCAGAGAGATTTCCATGTTTTTTGGCTCCGTGGTTCGATGACCTGTGCCAGACCATACCCAGCCAGATGTTTGGTATGGGAAACTGTCAAAGTTAATATGCTTGTAAATTTAAAGTGGTTTTTTTGGTTCTCATTTCAATGCTTTGCTTCCCAAAAAAGTCTCAGAATCCCAAGTGCCTAATGACCAATCACTTTGAAACCAGGAGGTACTGAGAGCAGTTTATGCAATTAATAATTTTGATAGGACTTTGCAGCTGGGATGATCCCACGGTAGGGAGGAGTTGAGGGTGCTTGTGGGGTTTTTTTTAGCCCTGTACAGGGCAAACAGGAGCAGGCGTGATCCCAAGCAGAAACAGTCACTGTTTACCCAGTACTATCAGCTGCATTTGTTTCTTTTCAAACATTAACTTGACCCTAAGATAAATTCTGAAATACAGTGCAGTGACTCAATGCTTCAGTGTCAGGCTGGCATCTGCTGTACATGAGATGTTAAACTCAGTCACGTATATCAGTGTGAACAAAATCAGCTTTTTGCGAAAAGTTTGCATGAGCTGGTATTTGAATCTTTTTCTTTCCTGAGAGAGCTCGTGAGATAATTTCTTTTTGTCATTTTGGGATTTTTTTTTGTAAACCATTAAAAAAAAAAAGAAGGAGAAGTTGATGCATCTGTAAATTCCTGTGTGTTCAGTGGTTTAGCAAACACAGGGGAGCAGAGTGTCACTTTGTGAGTGGTGATGCTGAACATCCCACGCTAAGTGCCCGTGCCTGGCACTGCAGCAGCCCGGCAGTGAGTGCTGCTGCCTGTGTGGAGCAGAGCTTGGGACTGATGTGCTGGGCCAGCAAAGGGAGAGGCTGTTCAGAGAGTGAGCTCCTGCTGTTCCCAGTTTACCTCTGCAGTGTCATGCATGAGCTCCAAAAAGTGTTTTCCTTCAGTCTCTGCTAGCTCAGTGCCAGTCGCTTGCACGGTGAATTCTCTCAGTCATTTTTCCATCTGACCCAAATTCTTTTCGGACCCACGTGGATTTCAAGTGGAGAGAAAGAAGTCTTGCCGTCTGAAAACCTGGGCAATGTTCTTGTATTCTAGATTTATAAGGCCTGTTTTCAACTCTGACAGCTGGAGTAGTCAATAATGAGATGTAAAATAAAAAAAGGCAGAATCTCTTCTTCTCTCACTTAGAGCATATTTTGTTACAAATCAGTAGTCTTCTTTCTTTAAAAAAGTACTTAAAGAAGTACTGCACTTAGTAGTCATGAGATGTGTATGTCTTGTATTAAAATACTGCCTTGAAGAAGACCTTATCTTTACTGTGCCTGAATTTACAGCGTAGAACTTGCCAGGATTTAGAAGTCGATCCTGCTTGTGGCAAAGCAGTCATCCATCCTCTCCTGAGCCACGGAGTAGCACCCCAGAGATGGACAAGAGAGCCCAAGAGCCACATCATGCCTGTTATAAAAATTTCCTGGAATTAATGTGATACTTTTAATGGCATGAAAGGGGATTATGTTTCCCACAATAAAGTTAATCTTTCCACCCATTGAGATGGGACTCCTGGCTCCCTCTTTATGGCCAGTCAGATCACAGAGCAATTAAATCACAATTATGGTCTAATTATGAGCAGTCATTCAACATCATTGCAAAATAAGATGTTAACACCATCCTGCATGTTGTTCCATGTTTTTAAGACCGAGTTACAACTCCTGCATGAGTGAATTACTGACCTGCTATCATGAGATTTAAAGATTCATCTTCCATGTTAGAAATGTAAGAACTTTTTTTTTTTAAACAGATTTGAAAACAAAACCAGCAGTAGCTCCTTGCATTCCTGGGTTTGGGATTGTCATTTTCCTCTGGTTCAGCTCAGGCTGTGATCATTCATGCATCTCTTCTGGCTGTTCCTGTATCTCTTGATCTGATGCCTGAGAAACACACTCGCTGCTTTGGCAGTGTGTGCATGCACAGGGAAACATTTGCCCCAGGGCAGCTGCATTAAGGTGTAAAGATATTCAGAGTAGCACTTTTGTGGCTGTGGAGAACTGATGATTTGAGCCCTCTCTCATTAGATTTCAGCATGGCTCAGTTTGAAGTAATGTGGAAGCTGAGAAGATGATGCTGCCTCAAGGGCTTTTTCTATCACATTCACCGGGTCTGGGATGTGGGCAAGAGCAGGATCCTTGGGACCTCTCTTGAGGTTTTTAAAAATAATTGGCCAAGGTTTTTATTTGCATTCCTTTACTTAACTCCAGACACGAGCTGTGCCTGCTAGTTATTTCAGGTGTTTGGGGGCTTTTTTTCCACGCTTCCTCTGACTTTGACTGGAACTTGTAAATCAAGGCATTTGGTTTTGATCTTTGTGTGCTGCAAGTGACTTAAATTTCTTGGTGAAAAGCATAGAGTAGTGGTTCTGTATGAGCAAGTGCCATGAATTTATAGAAGGACTATGAAGAATTTGAGGCAGAGTGTTAGCTGAAGGTAGGGATCCTTGCTGTGAGCATTCAGTGGTACTTGGAGGGCTGGTACTCAGACTTATGCATGCTGTCTGAGCTCCTTCCAGCTCCACACCCCAATTCCTGCAGCAGCAAAATGCAGATCCTCCTGGTCCATATTTCTCCAGAGTTTTTCTCTAGCTCAGCAGTGGGAAAGATTTATTTTTGCCTTTTAGAAACCGAGTATGAAGTGACCTTTTTGCACAAGGGCTCAGGGCTGGGTTGCCCCCCCTGTGATCTGTGAAGATCTGATCCATCCCGTGTCCCTGTCACCAGAGGCATCTCCTGCAGGACGGGGGAAGCGGCAGCAGCTTCTCAGTGCTGAGTGACAGCACTGCTGAGCGTGCAAGAGCAGCTCCTGCAGAAACATCACTTTCACCACTATCATCATCTTCTGTCTCTCTCGATGTTTTGTTTTCTCAGTTTATATTGTGGTCTGGTGCAGCCTGCCTCGGTGTAGCTGTCACAGTGGTTTGACATCTGGGGGCTCAGAGCTGGCAGCCCAGAGAGATCCACAGAATCAGTGCCTTTGATGGCTCAAGTTTGGGGCTTCCTGCAAGGATCTGGTGTTGGGAAACACACTTAAGCCTAGGCTATCATCCAGACTTCGTTATCTACTGATCTGAGAGAGAGCTGTGGAAGAGGCTGCCTGTTTTCAGAGCAGTTTGGCAGCTTTTGCATTGGGCTGGTATGTTGGCAGATTGGCATGTTTATGTTTTTCCCCTTAATTGAATTTTTTTGCTTTTCCTTCTGAACCAAAGAGGTGGGATAGCATCTCTCTTGGCCCTGCAGGAGCAGTATGGCTCAGGGTAAATGGGATATTTTTGTTGAGATCCATCCTTCAGTTTCCAAAGGTCACACACTCCATCCATCCTCCCTCTTGTGACATTTTAAATGGTTTCCAGAACTATTCCACTGCTGCAGGCTGGAATGATGGCATCATGCTCTCTGTTAGTCCCCAGCCCTGACTCTGGCATCATTTGTGCTGAACCGTTTTGTGTTAGTAATATTATTTAAACCTGCAGATTTTTTTTTAACTGCCCCTAGTAGACCTTGGAGAAACAAAATAGTTTTATATTCAGGTCCTGATGTTTTGGGTTACATTTTTACACACTTGGCTTTTGGCTATAAACAGTTCCAGTTTTTATAGTTGAAAGGGCTTGTATTGTAACTTAAAAGAAAAATAAGGTTTTAAAAAATATTTATTGAATTTCATTAACTGTCCCTTATTAGACTAAACAATAACGCTTATTACACGGTGTGAAAATAATGCAAAGTGCCCTGTCTTCATAATGGAGCAGGAAATCAAAACAAACAAAGCCTTTGGATGCCTTGCAAAGTGGAACAGATGCCCTTACAATTGCAAGGCATTTGAATAAGGAATCAGTTTTGCATGGTTTGCTAATCCTTCAGTAAAGAGTTCATTGTCTTGGATTACACATCTGTAATTTTGGAGCCCTCAAGTCAGTGTCTCAGTACAGTTAGAGTGGGAAGAGACTGACTTCTTTCTTTATATCCTTAATCTCTGGCTTGTTTTTTAAGAGGAAAACCTCAACTTTGGGTTTTTCATTTAGTTATTAACAAAAAGCCTTTGAAAAAGAAGCTGCCTAAAATCCAGCCACTCCCTTAACACAAACAAAGCTGGGCAGATATTGTGTACTTTAAAAAAACCCCAACTTTGATGTTCAACCTGTCTTATTCCAGTGGTGCAGATCCTGCACTAAGTGGGTGTTAGACCAAACTGATGACAGACACAGATGTCTCAGAGTTTTTTGGATGAATAAGAGAGAGAAGTTACCTCCCAAACAGGCTGAACTGGACAGGTGAGGACCTGGGCTGCAGAATAACTGCGAAACGACTTTTCTTAAAAGTAGCAGGAAGCATGCCCATCCTCCTCCTTTCCCAAAGGCACAGCTCGAGCTCCCAATTAGCAATTTAAACGGCAGGGATACAGGTGGGTGTTCCTGGGGCTTGGACCTGCAGAGGAGCAATTCACTGGAGCCTTGTGGGAAGCCCCGGATGGCTGGAGGAGAGGTGGAGAGAGCAGGAGATACATAAAAGATACCAAAAGCTGTGGGTTAGGGAAGAGTTTTCCTGTTCACCAGTGGAGTTGTTCCTGATACTGAGGCTGTCTCTAAAAACGGGCTGAGTGTTTTCTGCAGGAGCAGGCAGGAGCTGATGACATTCCCCAGTCCCAGAGCAGTCCAGCCCATCATCTTCTTCTTCTGGCCATACAAGAGAGCTGGAGAGGGACTTTTTACAAAGGTGTGTAGTGATAAGATAAGGGGACATGACTTCAAGCTGAAAAAGGACAGGCTTAGGTTAGACACAAAGAAGAAATTCTTCCCTGAATGGGTGAAGGTGTTGGCACAGGTTGTCCAGGTTCCAGAGTTGCCCCATCCCTGGAAGTGCCCAAGGCCATGTTGGATGAGGCCTGGAGCAACCTGGGACAGTGGAAGTTGTCCCTGCTCATGGCAGGGAGTGTTGGAACTGAATTATCTTTAAGGTCCCTTCCAGCCAAAACCATTATGTGACTGTGATGCAGCTTTGCTGTTGAATATTCTGCTAGGATGGGGTGCCTAAAATAACTCGTGCTGCCCCAGGCCAGTGCGTGGCTCCCCTGCATGGCCTGGGACAGTGGGGGATGTGTGGCAGAGCACGGCCCTGGGGGAGCTGATCCTGGTGAGCTGAGGGGATGAGAAGTCTGCAGTTTGGCTGAATTTGGGGACACTGCTGTGTCCAAGCTGAGTCTCCTCTTTGCAGTGCTGCTGCCTGGGGGAAAGCACTGAACACAGGACACCTGATGGGGCTCTGGCAGCCACTGGTCCAGCCCAGGCTTTCTTCTCTCCCTGTCCTGTGGGCAAAAGAGGATTTAGTCTGATGCAAAACAAAGAATCGTGTCCTTCTCTTTTCCCTGGTATGCATTTTTCCTTAAACAATGAAGTGACTAATACAGAATATCTTCTCAATGTGCTCTGGTGGTGGTTGAGAGGAGCAGCAGCAGCCTGACTGCATGAGCAAGTCCAGAGGTTCTGCTGGCTGCTCAGCAGGGACTCTGAGGATCACAGAACCTGTTGTTTCTTAATAAAATCAGTAAGTTGTTTACTTATTGGGAGGGGATGGCTTGCTTTGTTGTTGTTAGATTGTCTTCTGCTGGTACCCCAGCAAACGCTGTGTATTTGTTTGATGTGCAAATACCAAACTTGCTTAGCAATGGTATATAGTGTTTTGTTAACTTTTGTGTAGTCTGTGTGCACTGTGGAGTCCTCCCTGTCACCTACCTTCTGCTTTTATTAATCAAACTGTTTCCAAGTGGAGATCTGAGTTGCCAAACGCTTTTATACATGCACTGTAGCTTTCTTTCTTTCTTTTTTTTTTTTCCTTTTTTTAAATGAAGAGATATGGTCATGCTGAGATTGTTCCCCTAATTTCACGTGGAGCTATTTTTTGTTTGGACTCAGCTACAGTCTATAAATCTCTCGTTATGCCGGAAGCTTTGTTTGCTACAGGTGGAGAAAGGCAATTAAACCCCCACTGTGTGTCTCTGGCTTTCTGCAGGAGGTGTGGAACTGCTCTGGGCAAAATCCAGATGGGCACTGAGGATATCAGGGCTGTGCAGGTCCAAGGGTTGGCTTCTCATGAGGTTACATATAGGGGAAAATTTTATATCTACACACAGCCTGTACCCCGTCCAAGAGGAGGAGCTTGTGAAAATGTTGTGTCACCCATCAAAATAGTTTGAATTCTTGGGTGAGACTCTGAGAATGTGTGACTGATGTGTGTATATGAATATATATATTTAACTTTTTCACTTCAGCATCCATATTGTCAAATGCTGCTTCAGTGAAAAGTTCCAGAATGTCCTTTTCTTCACTCTTTAATTTTCCCTTTTTAATGGAAACTATCCCCATGGTTTCAGCAGCTCAGGTTGCTAAACAGGCAGTGCTGTGGATTTTGCCCTGGGTGCTAAAATTTGTTGTTGGCACAGATGTTTGGAGGCTGAAAAGGAAGAGTATGAAACCACAGCCATTATGGCTGAGAACAGTTCCTATGCCCATTATCTCCTCATGAGATGCTCAGGCAGCCTCTGATCCTGTAGAAACATTGAAATTCACTGTTGTGGTGTTCCTGTGCTGAAACTGTTTCTGTGATACTTGTCCTGTAAATCATCTGCAGGAACCTGTTGGTTTTGGAAGATGGTTTGCTCATGAGACCTCAATGGCTTTCAGGTTATGTGATGGAGCTGCTGAAGAGGATCCAGATTCCCTTTTCCTGACAAACACTGGGGGCACCTGCTATCTAGACCTTTGCCTGGCCCCTGTGAGTCATTTCGAGAGTGCAGGAGGGAAATGCAGAGTACACCTGTAAACCTTCATCTCGGAAAGGTGCCCAGTTTCATCGTGCACAGAGGCCTCTGGTGTGTTAAAGGCCATAAAGTGGCATTTAGCTCCCTCATTCCAGGGGCGGGTGGCAGCTACACTTTAACACAAGGGCATTCCTTTACGAGGATGGGAGATGTGGTACCTGGGTGCATGATGTCAGGCTGTTAGGCAGGATAAGCTTGGGGCCCTCTTGTGCCAGGCAGTGCGTGGGCCTGGGAGAGCTGTCCCTACCTGGGTGTTTACAGAAGAGTGAGGGGTGATGTGAGCTCAGGCGATGTGCGGAGGAGGGAAAGCCAGGCACAAGGGCTGTGTGGCTCAGTTGGGATGTCTGGGACAAGGGCATGGACCCACAAATCCTGGCTCCCTCTTGCTGTGCCGTGGGGTTCTGCTGCTTCCCAGATCCTCATTAAAACAGGGGGAAAGGGTAAATTGCCTCAGCTGGAGCAGTTCCCTTCTTGCATTGCCAGGTTGGCCTGCTCAGGTGGAGCTTTGCCACAGCTGTGTTTCCATAAAATGCCCATAGTTTTTTGGTTTGGGTTTTTTTTTTTTTTTTTTCCTTTAATTTGTGCTTGTAAAACATGTCAAAGGCTGAAATTTTTATCTGCAAAAGAGATGGCTTAGGGACTATCCAAGGCGACTTTCCCATTTATTTTTGTTTTCTGTTGCCAGTTTTCCAGTTGTATTAGTTGATGCTAGAAATACCCACGTATCAGTTTTTCCAGGAGCTAAATACTAAGAAGGTTTTTTTACATAGCTCTGAGCTGGGATAGGATATTGCAGACTGGCAAATTTGGATGTGCTGAAGTTGTTACACATGAGAAAAGCCCCAGTAAAAATGAGAGTGCTTAAATTTAAGCATGTGCTAACGTAACACATTGCAGAGGGCTTTTTGTATCTTGTCTGTAAAAGATGCTATAATCAGCACCGAGGCTTGCCTAAACCAGTGTGGAAATTGCTGTTTGCCTAAAAAGCCGGGCAAGCTGTCACAATCCCAACATTAAAAGGCTGCAGTGGATTAACCAAAACCTATTTCCAATTGATTTAGTGTAGCTGATGTGCAACTTAGCCTGGTCATCTGTGTCCTGCCAGGGACTGTGGGGCTTTGAGCTGCTCTGAGTCCCGAGACCAAATGGGTGAGTTGGCACAGCATCTCGCTGGGATGGTTCTGCCTGCTCTCCCCCTGAGGGTGCTGAGGGAACAAGGGAGCCCTGGCTGCCAAGCTGGCTCCTCACAGTTAGCTTTTATTTTCTGCATTCTCCTCTCTCTGGGTGCAGCGTCTGCCGTAGCGGTCGCTGCCCGGATGGGATCTTGCCCCTGGCAGGGAGCACAGGAGTTTTTCCACGGTGCAATTGAGTTGGCAGGGAAGGTTCCATCAGCTGCCTGGCTGGAGCCTGGCTCAGGATGTGCTGGATACAGCAATTCATTGGTGGATTTCTGACAAAAGAGAGTTTCTGCTGCCTGCAGCACCTCCTGCCCTCCAGGCCCTGGGTGTGTGCTCAACAGGAAGGTTCAAAACTTTTCTTCAAAAAGTTAGGGACTTTTTTAGCTGTCTTACAGACTTAATTAAAACTGGTGTTCCTCTTTTCCTGTATTAGTTGTCGATAGAGGTAGATTTTTACAAATGATAGGTGACTTTTGATGCTGTTCTGCTCCGGCTACTCCATTTTTGTAAACCTCAAGCATCTTCCAGCAACCTGTGGGCTTTGTCAAGCACAGCCTGCTCCTCCCTGAGCTCTGGCTGAGGAAAGGCTTCCCATTAGCATCACCAGCTGATAAACAAAACTTCATCAAGGCCTCCAAAGGACAGACCTTTCAAGTGCTGGGACACAGCAGCAGCACTGCTGAATGCTGATAGGTGTCTGAAGTGGTGAATATTTATTGTGTACTTAATTCTCCTCAGAGTCCCTGGTGTAGAAGAGATTTCAGCATTATGATACGTTGTAGTGGATCATGTTCAGAGGACTTTTTGCCATAAAAAAATTGCTTCTAGCTCAGGTTTAGCCAAAAGGTGTTCTCAGCCTCAGTTCTCCTTCAGGTGGTATTGCACATTGATGCCCTGTTATACCCAGGTGAGCTTTAAGTTGTAACATTTACAGAAAATGTGGCTGAAGCTTCCCCCTCTTGGAGGTAAAGATGCAATATTTGCATTTCTTAGCACTGGCTCACATAGCTCCCTTGGAATCAAGTTTTTAAAAAAAATGACAGAGTGGTATATGCATTGTTTTTCCCCTTCTCTCAACTCTGCATTTCCTCTGCACTGGTCAAATCAAACAGCAGTGACATTTCAAAGTCTTCCTGAATGGCAAAATTGGAAATACTCCTTTTCTAAGGAGTCTGTGAGAGGTAGTTAAAACATTGCATGCAGCTGTTCCGGTAGGAAGTTGTTTAACTTGTCGAAATCTCTCTTTTACTGCAGAAGCTCTATTGAAAATGACAAATTGCTTAAAGCAGTTTCCATGTTAGACTTTAAAAAATTCAGTTTCTTTCCACCCAGAACACGTGGAAGGCATTTGTGCACTTGCCTGACTGTTTCTCTGTCCTAAGGCTCACACTCAGTGACTTTGGACTTCATGTAATTTTCACATGCAGCTGCTCGGGTTTGTTTTCCTCAGCTTTCTATGGGATGGGATTTTCTCCTGCCTTAGCTTTGCTGTGAAAACTCAAGTATCTGCCTGGTTCAGACTTTGGGGACCATGCAGTGAGCAGAGGAGAGACACTCCAAAGTCTGTCCTTTTTAGAAGTGATGTTCAGAGCATTATAAAATCCATAATTTAAGCTGGAGAGTCTGGATCCACAGCCAAGTTGTTGTAATGTCCTTTAAAAGCATTGAGCGGTGTTAACGCTTCACAAAATGACGAAGCATCTTTTGCTTAAACATTTTCAGCTACTTCTCTGTAGCTGTCACTGTAGCAAAGGACATACGTGGCAGGTACCAGATACTGAGTCAGGCAGTTGGCTGTAACTGCTGTAAAAATAAAAATTGCTCAGTTAAAAAGGGTTTTTCTCTCTCTTTTTTTTAAAAGAAATATTTCCATTTGTCATTGTGCTCAGGTGGCCCTGAAAGAGCAGCACTCTGTGCAGTGTGTACCCCGTGAGGATGCGCTGCCAGGCCTTGCATTTGGGCTTGTGAGAAGAGAGAGGGTGCAGAAGAGATGTGGGTCTCCTTAGCAATGCTCAATAAATGGCAGGCTCCAGAAATAAAAGTGGAAATTATATTTCTGGAACCTTGACAGGCTGAGATGAGGCTTTCTGTGCTCTTCCTTTAGCCTGGAGTGAGTTTCACCAGTGTGTTAATTTGCAGCGTTGTTTTTTGATGGCTCTGTTGCAGTTCCCGTGGATGGAGATGGGTCCTTCCCCAGGGCCACAAGCAGAAGGTCGTGTGTGTGTCCCCTGGTGTCCTGCAGCCCTGGCTGAAGGCAGGCTCTGGGCTGCACCCAGGTCTGTGCAGCCCAGGGCACAAACTGTTCCCTGTCTGACTGGGAAGGTGCTTTGCCCCAAATGGCACCAGATGAAAAGAAATCGGCATTGCCCCATTGCTCTGCTTGAGACAACCCTGTTGCTCAAGAGGGATGATTACCGAGTTAGACAGCAGTCAGGAGGGGATTTGAGGACAATCCAGATGCTTTTTCTATAACTTGAAGGCATGTCATATCCTGGCATTTCTATTTTTACCCACTTTTCCTCTAATACCTTCTTTTATCTGTTACGATTCCTTCAGTTTTGGCCTGATGTGATATTTTGACTTTCTTTTGTAGCTATGCCTTTATTTGCCATTTAACATTTTGTTAGAGTGATATTTTTTTCTAGCAGGGGTAGTTAAAAAAGTAACAGTTACAAATTTTTTGCCTTCTGTTTTTGTTTTTCTTTTTGTGAGTGGTTTTGGAAATCACCGCCTTGCCAGTTGCTGTTAGTTTGGTGTAGGATGTGTCACAGCACATGTGTCAGGTGAGCTGTGCTCTCACTTGCTTTCCTGATGCAAATACTGGTTGATATAATCTGTTTCAGAAGATAGCATGAGAAACAGGGGCCCGCTGGGAAGAATAACCTGTTCCTGGTAGAGTGTCCTGGTGTCTTGTAGGGAGAGGGCAGTTCATGCCTGGAAGGTGGAGGCTTTATGTACCTTGTTGCCTTTTGTGGAATATCAGATGCTGCCTTCGGCTCTTCTTGTTATGTGAAGAAATGTCTGATCCATTTCTGAGCCCTGCAGAGCTTCCTGATACCAGGCATAAACTATTTTTTAAATGGGTATTAAGCCTGCCTTGCTGGTTGTGGTGTCTCTGGCTAATAAAGGCATTGCACCCTAAATCCCCTGCAGATAGAGATATCTGTTTCAGAACCAGCTTCTTTAGTTATGCAACAACGTGAGAGCTTTAATCCCTTTCCTCTTGCAGCCAGTCTGGGTTGCTTTGTGCTTGTCCAGCAGCCAGCATTGTCACCAGCAGGACTGGGCTGCTGTCGTGTTTCCACAGTTTCATACCCATGGTTGATAATTAACCCATTTCTTTAATAATGGTGCCATGTTTGCTCTGACCTTTTTTTCTTTCCCGCTCTCCAATTGCAATCCACATTAAATTCAGCCTCTTCCCAGCAAAAGTTAATATTCCACCAGAGGTGTGCTGATAAACCCCCTCATTATATGGAAAAGAATTAGCTTAATGTGCTTGATTTAACATCTCGGGTCAAGAGAATGCACCAAAATATAGCAGTAAGTGCCTTTAAAATGCAAGTTGAGCTCACAAGTTCAGTTTCCTGATCAGCAGCGTTTGTCATAATTGACATACCAGCAAGTTTTTTTCTTTGAGGGGATGTTTGATTTTTAGAGAACACAGACCCACGTTCTGTGTGACCTTGCAGAAGCTGAGAGGGGGGGACACAGGCTCTGCCTCAGCCTCAGTTTCCCAGTTTGTTCCCTGTCCCTGACTTTCAGAGGGTGAGTGCCACCAGAGTGCCTGGCTGGGGATGTGGCCCTGGGCAGCTGCTGGAGGTTGGCAAGGTCAGGTCTGAAGGCACCAAAGGCAGGGTCCTGCTGCAGCCCAGGTCTGGAGCAGGGCTCAGTGAGCAGAACTCATCCCTCTGCCAGCAGCAAACGCTTGGTGCATTCCTAGGTATGGGCACGGCAAATCACACAGTATTAAAATTAATGAACCCTCATGCAATTTTAACTAGAGTGAAAACTGTTGCAAAACTTACATACTGAATAACACCAAAGCCTGTTTTACTGGGAAGAGATGGGTGTTTGTGAAGCCACTGGGGCTTAGCTCCTGCATTGCTCCCCTTTCAAAGATGACATGTTTTGATTTATCTTCCTTTCCCACAACCTTCTTTCTCAGCCTTAGAAAAGCAGTGCTTATCGTCACTGTTGTCGGAAGCCTGTGCAGCAGTTTGAGTTACTGCCTTTCCCTTTCTAGTGCCATGTAAGCCAGCGTAAATCTGTACATTACACCAATTTACATTTGGTGGGATTTGTCCTGACACGTCCAAAGCTTCTGACTCTTGATTCGTTGTATGAGCAGCTCCTTTAATATGGAGCCCTGGGGACAAGACCCAATTTAAAGTAAAGTTGTGCAGGTAAAAGCAGAAAGGCTTGGACTGTATGCCTGTGGTCTGCAGCTGAACTAACCGAGGAGTTTAAATTCTGTTCCGCATTTCATCTCGAGTGCTGCACTCCTAAAGGCAGTGCCAGCTTCTGGCCTCAGCCTTGCCTTAGCCAAGACAGGAGCTGTCGGGTATGAGCACCCAGGATCTCACAGCAGGAAAAGGCTGATAATAGCAATTCCTCAGCTGCCTGCAGGATGAATCTGTGTTGCTCTTCTCATGTGTACTCCTTTTATTTAGGTTAGTGCTGCTTTTTGAAATATGTATGCACATATCACTTCAAGTTCCTGTTGATGTGGTTTTTGGGTTGTGTTATTATTTTTTATATATTTTTTACCCTGCCTAATGTGCATTTCTCTGTTTGGGAACAAGGTAGTTTTAAGTAAAGTGTAAACTATAAAGCTTCCATTAACTTCCATCAGGGGCATAGCAATGAGTCCCAGCTACCTCTGTGAAATACCTTGGCTTGAAGGTTTACTACATTGGCTTTATAAGATTCAAAGCTTTTTGCCCCAGATGAAAGGAAGGCTTTGCTGTAATCTGGCTATTCTGAAGTTAGATGCAGACTAACTTGCTGTGTGCTTTGTAAACCTCTAAGGGAGAAGTTGGACATGTGTGAATAGCTTAGTGATGTATTAAATAAATGAAGCAAGGAAATGTGCCATCATCACTTGATAGAGATTTCTGTCACATGGGACTTTTTTCAAAGAATCTAATTTCTAATTCTAATAATGAGATTTTTAAATATGTACTGAGTCTCTTAAAAACAGTATCTCTAAAGGGCCAGATTTTAAGTGACACCTAAAATACACAGGTTTCTTATGGACGATGCTATATATATGTATGCACATAGTAGAAATTCATCCCTATAGAGTCTACAACTAGAAACTTTTGGGGGAAAAAACTTAGTCTGTTGCCAGTTCTGGGCTAACACTTTCTTTTTCTTAGATACTTTTGTAATTCTTTTCATGGGTACTGAATTACTTCTGTGACACACCACGTTGCAGACAAGGGCAAAAGTTTAGCAATCTGCCGTGCAGAAGGGCTGATTTCATTGCCAGCTGCTGATTCTGGCTGTGCAGCTCCTGTACCAGCCAATTAAACCACACTCATTACAGCCTTTGTGGTTTGGAAGTGAAGTGTTCCTGCCTTTAACTCGTAGTTTTACAGGATGTTGGTTTAGGCTGGAGGTTTGCAAAGCTTGAAATCTTATATTTTCCTCTGCCGTGTGCTCCAGGGGTAGGGGAGGTGAAGAAGGAGAGCTCCACAGAGAGTGAAATGGGAAGGTGAGCCTCTCTCTCTTGGAGCACTGTGAACCTGTGGGCACCTCCTAAAATTTTCATGAAATACCACAATATCTGGTGTGCCAGGCTGCTACATATAGGAATACTCTTGGCTGCAGTTTTGGTCTTGGAAAAAAAGTATCCGGTGCTGTAGGAAGTGCTGAGCATCCTCGTAAGCCTGTTCCTTCAGCTCCCAGTCACAGATTTTTGCCTGCCTCCCTCGTGGGGAAATCCTGCTGTGCTTGCAGAGCACTTTGGGAAAGCTGCTGGGCAAAGACAGGGAGGAGGCAGAGATGGAAGAAGAATGTGACCCTCTGAGCTGTAACTGGTGACTGCGCTATTTTAAAGTCAAACTTAATTTTTAGCTCTCCATAAACAAATCTCCGTGCCAGCTTCTTGTGTAGCTCTGAAATCACTTGTGCCTGCTGCTCTGTGCCTGTGTCCTCCATGGGAGCCACTGGGAGAGGGGCTGACCTCTCCTTCCCCAGATGCCTCTTGGCACCTTTGGAGAGGTGCTTTGCAGAGGGATAAACCCTTCAGCTCCTCTGAATGTTGCACGACAGCTTCTTTATCTGGGGGTGAACAGATCTAATGGATTAAGGAAGATGATGCAGGTTCCTGTGGGAGCTGCTGTCCTTCACCTGTACATCTGAGGGACTCTCTTTGCCCCCAGTGCTTTCATATTTGACCTAGAAATGCAGTATTTTCCTTGGAAATACCACCTGCAGCACGGGCAGGGAAGCAGCAGGGATCCTGTCCCTCAAGAGGGTTAGTGATGTTTAATTTCCTTACGACATTATTGCCCTGTTGATGTTAACTTGGAAACTTCAGTGAAAACCACACACACTGCTGTGAAAATTCATACTTAGTAACAAGTAAACAAGTGATCCAGCAGTCTGACTGACTCAGGAAATTCCCTCCAGACCTTGTGGGGAGGAGGAGCTTTGCATTTTTCTTGTCCCTCGTTTATTTTTAGTCTCGCCTCTAACGTTGCTGATAGTGCCATTACAGCCCTGCAGATTAAAGCCCCAGCATGGGGTGGAGTTGAAAGAACAATGCTGCAAAGCAGTCTAAACCTCCAGGATTTTCCAGCAGTGTCATGCTACAGGCAATTAATTTCGTCCATTATTTGCCTGCCTGGGCACAGCTCAGTGCCACAGTTCTGTTAAAGTCTCTGATTTCCTTGATTTTCCTTTGATTTCCTTTGTGCACCTCTTGTCAGAGGCCATGTCTTCAGTGACTCTGTCCTTGTGACTTGAAAGCACTATGTTTGCGATGCTAATAGTTTGGGTGTAACAGCTGTCTTTTTAGGCCCCTTTCTCCCTCAAATATATTTTGCCCTTGCTCTGAGGGTGCATTGTGTTTTAGAGTGGGAAGGCAAGAGTTTAAGTCCTGTACAGCTGCCATCACTGGTAACCTTGCTCTGAAGCTGTCAGGAACCCTCACAGGGTTTTGGGTGTTTTGGAGGAGACAGTCTTGGCAGCAGCACCCATCTGCAAGAGCAGATGATTTACCCAAGAGCTCTTGGCATTTCAAGGAAGCCCTGTTTTTTTTTTTTTTTGCCACGGCTGACTGTGTTAGTCTGAGTCAACAGAAGGGTGTTTAAGTCAAGTAATGGCTGTTGGGTTTTCTGAGTTTGCTGACCCGTTAGTCAAAGCCCTCAGACATGGCAGAGGATGTTATTCAGGACAGCCTAGAGCTTGAAAACTCTCACAAACAGCAGTTTCTGTGAGGAGCTGCTGTGCAGTCTTGGTTGTATTGCATCCATTTCATAGAAAACAGTTTTATCCAAAATATCATCATTTATCCTCTCCAGCAGTAGAATCCGTACCTGGTCTGTGGTGAGGGAGGGGGTGGAACAGACACAGATGCTCACTGCCTGTGCAGGTGGGGAGGTGTCAGGGGTGTTATTTTGGCAGGACGAGGAGGCTCGGGGAGCCTGTGGCAGGCAGAGCAGCACTGACCGTGCTGGAGCCAGACACAGCATCCCAGGCTGGGCTTGGAGAGTTCCCACCACCCAGCCAGCCTGGCCCGCTGCTCCCCTGGCCGGCCCTGCCCTCGGAGGGCTGCCAGCCTGAAGGTACCTGCTTAGCCCTTTCCAGCACCTTCTGGATATACCCGAAGGCAAATCCTCATTCCTGATTCTGGAATGAGGGGCCTGGCTGTGCTCAGGTGCAGTTCTGCTGCTGCCTTGGGTTTGGCCAAAATGCCTCAAATCTGCTGTGTTGTGGAGAAGGAGGCTGGGCTATCACTGGGAACCTGAAGAACGTGTTTGAAGACAAGACCAGCTGCTTTGCTGTTTAGGATTTTTGTTGTAGACTTCTGCCAAGCATCTGCAGGTTCTGATCAGCCTCTTTATACCTGAGCAGCTTCAACAGAACCATTTTGTTTTCAGTTGAACTGGCTGTTGGGTTTGCTTTATTTTTAAACAAAGCAGGATCTCTGGGGACTGGTGCCTGTTGAAGTCTCTCTGTGATAACATAGAAAGGTTCTCAGTTAAAATGCAGCTGAAAAATAATTTAAAAATACAACAGTGTGTGCAGGCATGGTTACAGAAACTGAGGAGATCTGTTTCTTTACTTGGGAATGTTGGATTAAAGTCTGTTGTTACATGAAAATCCAAATGACAAGTTTTATTCAGTCTCCATTATTCATGCAGTGAATACCTCTTAGGGCTCCCCATAAATATGTCCTTTTCTAGACTTACAATGAGTAGACAAACACTATGTGTTTATACCAAATGCTGGAGGATTTACGAGTAACTACTGTGTGGTTTGAAGTAACAATATACACAACGTATTGTATATTTTTGTATTTGGCCTATGTTCAATATAAGATTAAATGCATGGGCTTAAAAAAAAAAATCTTTCCAATGCTGAAAGCAAAAAGCATGATCCATAATGAGGCTTTACAGTATATAGTATTTTTAAGGTTAATTTTTAATTTCCTTAATATATTTTCCATGTAGAAGTGTGTGTTTTGCACTTCAAGTAACATTCTGTTGGTTGCACTTAGCAGCAAACAGCTGGGGATTCTAATGCCTTAACAACACAGCAGCTGCTAATTAAAAATATATAATTCTACCCTGATTAGCTTATAATGATTATAATCCCCTTAAATTCGATTATTACCACAGCGTGGTAACCTCAGCCAGCCCCTGTTTCATTGTGGGGCCTGTGAGTAACAAAACTCGTCATTAAGAGCTGATAGCTGGTTCCTGAAGGATTTCTTCCCAGAGAGGAGCACAGGGGAATAAATGCACCCCACTCCTGTGTGGCTTTGAACGTGCCTGCTTGGAGTTTGGATTTTTTTGTTCATGTGCAACAGGCAAGCAGTGCACTTAGTTCTTGATAGTAGTGAATTTTCTTCAATGCTGCTTTGGCTCTGATAAATTTATTCAGTTTATTCTTGTCTTCTGATCTGAATTTTCCCTCTTTTTTTTTTTTTTTTTCTCCTTTCTTTCTTCTTCTTTTTTTTTTTTTAAACTCCCTGGTCAACTTTGCAAAACAAAAAGCTTTACAAAACATAAAAGTCATGCTTTCTTCAGCCCTAAGATTGCTTTGCTTTCATCTTCTTCCCATCTGCTTATCCATCACCAGTTTTTTCCTCAAAATATTTTGTAACTCTTGCTAGCAGGGAATGGCCTCCTTCTTTCCTCTGCAGCACCTGGGTGACATTGTAGGGCAGAGCAGTAATAAATAACTGCTGCTGGAGAGCAGTCGGGAAACCCTGAGTTCTGGGCAGTTTTTTCCCCGCTTGCTGCAATCCCCAGACATGAAAAGAGGCCGTGTCAGAGAGGTGCCCTGATCTGAAAGTGTCAGAGTCACTTAGAGTTCACCTCTGACTTGGGGATCTGGTATTAATGGAAGAGCTGAAAGGCCAGTTCTAATATACACAGGAGATAACAGAACCTGTCATTAAAAAGGAGAAATAACATCTCCCAGAGCACACAGAAGTGAGTGCATCAGTGTGTTCATTAGCCAAGTGCTTGGGCAGGGGAGGGCTGGTGCTTGTCCCAAAGGTTTGGACAGCAGGGCTGTGCTGGCCGGTGTGAGCTGAGTTTCTCCCAAGATCTCTGTGTTGGTGGGACAGCCAGATGGGTCTTACTTATTTTTAAGCCTGTTTATTATGAATTGTTCTGTATCTTGATCAACAGAGCCTGGATGTCTTACTGTGTAGCTGTTGTACTTCAGGGCAAGCCTAGGTGCCTCATGTAAGAGATAAAGGAAAGAGGGTTTTTTTTTTTTTCCCCTTAACATCATTCTGATTATTCCCCCTAGCTTTTTTAATTGCTTGGTTGGTTGGTTGTGGTGTTTTGGATTTCTATAAATTTATTTATTGAGATTGACGCTGAGATTGACACAAGCAATTCGGTGTGTTTTTTTAAAAAGTATGTAATTTATGTAAGATTTTGATGCCCAGATGTTCCCTTCCAGTTTCATTCCACCATGTATGGACATTTGCATACAAATAAAAGGAAATGTCTTCTGTGTGTGGGTAATTGATAGCTACTCCTTAGGTAAAGTCAGCTAATATAATGCTTGTTAATTTTAAAGCTCTCCTGTGGCTGGCAAGGAACTGAAGGTATCGATCAGGCCCTCAGAGATGCAGTTTCTTGCAGCTCTGAAGGATGATCTCTGGTCTGACAGTCACAAGTCCACAGTCAGCTTGTTCTTGGGTAAAAGAGAAAATTTCAGTGATTTCTAACTTTGGTTTCCGCTCTGCCTGAGATGTGAGATGTCTGTGCAAAACAGAGTGACAGAGATTTATGATGCTCCTAGTGAAGAGGCGACTTGCACTGCTGTGACATCTTGTATCTCAGAAGAAGTTAATCACAGCTTTTCTCTGTGTTGCTGGGTTACGTTGCTTTGAGAAAAAACAGAAACTGCTATGAACAGTATGAATAGCTGAAACCACAAGTCCCACTGAGATTACAGCCAGCTCCTCCTAAAGGAAACGGATTCAACCACCAACATAGTTTTTCATTAGATGACTTTTTTTCTGAGTGAACAAAATACGCCTATTGTGGCATAATTGTTTAGTTTTTGGAGATGTAGGCAGAGTTGCAACTACATGCCTGTTTGAAATAATAATTCAACTAGATGAGGGGGGGAGGGCAGAGAGACATTTGGCTTTTTATTACATTTTGTAGCATGTTGCAGAGTAATGCAGCAGGTTTTAATTTTCTTGGTTTCTGTGCTTTTTGGCTCTGCAAAGGGGGGAAGGAGGAAAGTCTGTCTTGCATTTCAGGACAAATGTAAATCTGATGGACAAAAGTTTTGGCTATCTGATTGAAACCTTTTGTTGCTGAGACTGAATGATTCTACCAGGCTGGCATGGCTGAAGTGATTTCTGTCTTGGATTCGATGTTTTGAACTGGTAAAGTGTATTTACTTGTGGTGAATGGGAAAGCTAATACTTTCATTGTAGCAATATGATAATGGCTAAAAATCAAGCTGAGTTGTAAGTGGGGAAAATGAAGTATAGAAAAACCATGGAAGCAGAGTTTGGACCACAGATGTAATTTAATTTAAGCATTTTTTGATTTCTGTTACCTTGGCCTTTCACACAAGAAACACCCAGAGTGGTACCCAGTTCTTCAAGAAAACGATGATGGTTTTGATAAACTTAATTAAACAGAAGATGGTGAGGTTTACCATATTAATGCTTGTCATCTGAAATTACTTCTGTGTCTTAGCTGAAGGCCCAGAAATTGCTTTGGTCCATTCTCTTCCTGCCCTTGTATTGACAAAGTACATCACTCATCAACAAAAGATGTTGCTGTTTCATCCAGGTGGGCTCATCTAAAGGCAACATTTACTTAGGGGTTTAGGAGGACAGTTAGGAATTTAAAAAATGATCAAAGAATGGGTGATCTTGGATCTGTGGTTGTTACTGTGAAGAAAAGACAGCATTTTCCAAAAAGTATTTGAATATCTACCCACTGGAAGCTTGATGATTTAAACAGCATCACAGTGCGATATCCCCATCAGTTTTAATTTTACAAATCGCTGTTGTGTTCATGTATTGCCTAGGCTAAATGTAGCACCCATACTTTAGGAAATTTTTAAATATAGGGTTGGCCAGGGTTTAAATATAGGGTGTTTCTTTGTAGACTTTTCACATGGTAATTGTCTATCTGGTTACACTGTGACCACAAACATCAAACAATGCAAGGAACTTCTTCCCCTTGCCCCACTTTATTTCCACCTCTCTTCGCAAAGGCAGTCCCTTGGAGTGGTGGCTGTGGTTTGCTTGTTTTGTTTTCTCTAGGAAGTTTGTGAGCAAACTCTTGAATTTACTCATAAAGGCCTTTGTAGCATCTGATCTTTGCTAGAAAGTTTTCCAGAGAAAGCTGTGCTGGGTACGTGTTTGTTCAGAATTCCTGTGGGAATTAATAACAAATAAGGGAGTAAAATTAATTTGTTGATGTTCTTCAAAAGCTGCTGAGCACCTCATGAGTGTGGCCATTGCTGGTTACAATGACTGAAAACTGTTGGGCTTGAAAACTGCATTGTGAGCCTGCCAAGCATGAGAACTGCCCATGTTTAAGGCCTCTTCTTAGGGAGGCTCTCATCAGAGCTTTGGAAAGCCAGTGGAGTGCAGTAGGCACTCTTGAAAGGAAGGAATGTCTTTGCATAACTCTGGATTGAAATACTTTCATTTATTTGGTCTTTAATGTTTTATTAACCATCTAAACCAGTTTAGATTGCAGATAGAGATTCAGCAGCAAAACCAGATAAACCAGTATGTTTTGGCCAGCTGAACATTTGTTGATAGGAAGATACTCCAAGCACTCCTGTGTGCTCTTGCGGAGAGCTGGGTTGGAGAGGAACAAGCACAGAGCCCTGGCAAGCCAGTGCAGAAGGTGAAACCCCGAAAGAGATGGAAAACATCCAGAGAAGACATACGCTTCAAAAGAAGTTTTTCTAATGAAAATAATCCATCATGAGGAAATGAGTATTTTTGAGGCTTATTCAGTGAGTGGGAATACAGCTCAAGAAACTGATACAAGTACTTTGTCTGAATTGCAGAGGAAATTAATACAGACAGTTGATTAAAAATATGACAGAACTTTGAATTTTAGACTTCATGAAAAGGACAAATGAAATGTTGTTTCCATAAGCAAAGACAAATCTGTGAAAGACAAATCAGAATGGAAAATAGATAGCGAGTTGCTTGTTTAAAACAAACAAACCCCTCAAACCTGTTAAAAGCAATGAAAAAAAAGGGAAATTGCTTTTAGACCATATGAGGTGGCTTGTGACTGTTGGTGCAGCGGCCTGTGGTCACGTGAGATTTTGGAAATTAATTCTGCTGCTGCTTCTGGTCACTGCTGTCATCTGGAGCATGGGGATGTGCATGACCCCAGGTGGTTTGGGAGCAGCTGTCATCCCTAAGCCTCTGACTCCTGCATTGCATGATTTGCTAGAGGGGGTTTGGGGTGAAAATTCAGGACTACAAAACAACCCAAATGCACAGTTTGACAGGAAAATACCTATACAGCCAGTCTGGGCCCTGCCTGGCCCTTTGGTGTGGATCCATTGGGTGCAGAGATGGCCAGAGTGAGGAGCAGCCCTTCTGGAGCACAGTCCAGCTGTGCTGCACAGAGGGACAGTTTGATTTCTGCCTTTTCCCTGCAATGTCAGCAATTCAGAAGCAGGCACTGAGGAAAAATCTGAGCAAGGCTGTAAACCACTGCTTCCAAGGGCCTCTGGAGAAGCTCATCCCTCCCTGGTCTTGCCTGGGGTGGGAAAGCTGTGTCATGACATGGAGATGGATGAGTGGGCAAGTTTGTCTCAAGGACAGAGCCAGATACCAGAGGTAGCTCCCATCCATGCACCTGCAGCAGAACAACGAGAGGGTTTATTTAGAGCTACCCTGCAGCTGTACAAAATTGAGAACTCGGCCTCTAAGGCTGCTTGGGGCCTGTAGGCTTCTGGGCTTTGTCAAGGCTTGGAGAAACACCTCTGATTTATTTGATTTAACTTGTGTAATTGTGTGAGTGTGTGTGTGTGGGGGGGGGTGTATTAACCATTGTAAAGCAAGCAAAGTTGTTTTAGAATCACAGAATCATTGACATTGGAAAAGTCCTCCAAGATCATCAAGGCCAACCTTCAAACAAATACCACCTTGCCCACTAAGTCATGTCATGAAGTGCCATGTTTCCTCCTTTTTTAACACTTTCAGGGGTGGTGACTCCACAGCTTTCCTGGGAAGCCTGTTCCAATGCTCAACCATTCTTTCAGTGAAGAAATTTTTTCTGATTTCTAACCTGAACTTGCCCTGGCATACCTTGAGGCCGTTTCCCCTTGTCCTAAAGAGGAAATGTTTTATCATCTCTTGTAGCTTTTAATACAGGGGATGTGCATAACATCATTTTATTTCCATGGTTTTCGAGGCAGAAGATTTTTAACCTGCTGTGCTTTGAGGTGCAAACTTAGCCCCTATATCTGCAACAAGATCACCCTTTTATGAAAGGGGCCTGATGGGCACAACAGCAGCAGATGGTGGAGTGGGCAATTATCAATGGCCCTGGCACACCACAGCCAGGTCAAAGCAGAGGCTCAAGAATTAACATGGAAAATGCCTGGGGTTGGCAGTGGTGAAGTGCATTTACCTGTGTGTGAGACTGCTCACATCCACAGCTCACAGCTCTCCTGTCATCATGTAGCCTCAGGGAGTGGCAGGGGCAGGGCTATTTGCGTTGATAAGGAAACGTCAGCTTGTGTCATATGGAAATGCATTATTGTTTTTATACACACACACACACACACACAGAGATATATATGAAACCTCTGTCCTGTTCCTCAAGAGCCAGCTTTGTTTTGTTGTGCTGTATGAGGAAATGTTTGTCAAACTGAAGGTAACTGTGATGCAAGTCCCCAAAGCAATAAAAGAAGGTTCAACGTACACAGCTGCTCCAAATATAATAAATTGTGGCTCAGGGTTGCAGGTGTGTAGCAGTATCCGGGGTTTGGTTTTGGTATTCTTTGTTTTAGTTTCTTTACTACAGTCCTTAAAACGAATGTGTGTGCTTGTCAATGTGCAGTGCTTTTTGGAAGTACATGCTCTAGAGGGAAGATGATGGTGTCTCTTACAGAACCTAGGTTTGTCTTTTCATGTTGCAGAGGCAATTTAAAAAGTCTGGAGGGCTGCCCTAAGGACAGCACCCATCACCTGGGGAAAACTAGGTTATCACATGGGAGCTGGGCACCTGATCAACTGCATTCCTGGTAGATCTGAGGGACAAGAGAGGTCACCTACTTGTAAATTGCAACAGGCTTTGGTTTGGAGAAGGCTAATTACCATTTGGAAGATAGGAGATATATATAACTTTATCCACTGAAATCTCTGTAGTCTTCCTAATTTTTCTGGTGTATAAACACAGCTGAACCTTAGGCATAATGCTTGCTGACCCGGGGGCAGTCTGGTATCTCAGCTCCTGGTTGATCAGAGGAGGTGCAAAATCCTTCCTGGACAGACACGCTTGGGAATCTTACCCCAGAAATAGGTAGTGCTGATTTTCTGAAGTCATAACATCATGGCAACATTTTGCCAAAGTTTTTCCCAGTGCCTTTACCAAAACTCATTTGTGAAGAAAAGCAGTCAAACAGCCTATTTCCAATACATAATGGATGGTCTTCCAGCAGAGCTTCCATGTGCAGCAGTCTTCAAAGATTTTTTTTGTTATCCCACCAGCACACATGGTCCTGGCTCAGAATAAGTGTTGATATTATCGGTCCCTCCCCAGCTCAGGAACTGTTTGTTATAATGGAAATTTTATTTGACTCCTAGTGAATTAGAAATTTTGCTACAAAGCTTTTCACTAGGTCTGCATTTTTTCTTTTCTTTGCCATCCTTCTTCCCCTGCTGCATTTTCTTGGTTGCCAAACTGGATTCTTACAAGGTGGTATTCATCCATCTCACCCCGAGGACTATATTGGGTTAGGCTGGGCACCTCCCAGCACTGGAGATAGCTGGGTTAGTCCCAAGCAATCCATTGCAATTTGCATACTGATGAAGGTGGGGCACTGTCTCTCATTTAATGTTGTGAAGTGAAATAATGATTTTCCAACCCAGTGACCTGACATGGCTTTATAATTAATTTTTGTAATTGGTGGAACACACACTTTCTAATGATACCAGTTGTCTGCCAGGACACAGTGATGTATTTACTACCAGATTGCTGCCTTTGAGTAAAATCAACAGTTCTACTCTTTGAGCACTGGATGATCCATGACTCTGTGTCAGAGTAGTATTTAATTGACTTACAGGGTTTACTCGGGAGTTGTTGGCTAGCCTTGTAAACACCAGCTCTCTGAAAAATCATTCGTAGTAGCTGGCAAGCTCAGTATAAATTTTGTGTGAAATATTTTTTTTTAGTGTTTGCAGGTGTTTCTTTGCCTCCTTCTCAGGGGAAAAGTCATGTTCTTGTGTTTGTGAAACAGGGTTGTTTCTGCTGTGGGGCACTGTTATGTGCAGGAAGGACTGTTGATGGACTAAAGTGTGTGTGAGTATGTATATATTTGTATTTTACATCTCCATCTCTGCCAAGCAGAGATGCTTCTGGTGCCAGGAGGGGTCACCAGTAGCTCCTCAGGGCAATGTTTAGCTCAACTCTGGGCATAAAATAGCTGAGCAGAGTGTGGTCACCTCTGAGATGGGCATGAGAAATTAGCACGGATTTGTTGGATAAAGATTGCTTATCCAACAGTTCAAATCTGATAGGGGATGAAAAATTGATTTCCTCAGGTGATTTCCAGGTTTTCTGCTTTGTTGGGAGCTTCTGTTCAAAACTTATTTCTAGTATTCATTATCTTTCCCAACAGGGAAACCACTTTGTGTTTAGCAAAAGGGTGAGGCAGAATCACCTTTGATGAAAATGTTGGTTCAAAGCCATTTCATTACAAATCAGTGCAAGTTCCAGCAGCACTTCAGCATTTTGCTTGCAAATGTCAGCAGACAGGCTGAGTGATGTGCACAAACCACTGGAATAAGGCTCCAAAAGTGCGTAAATAAGAAAATAATACCTTGTAGGTGAGGACCTTGTGTGGTGGGAAGTAAATGAAGGTGATAAAGCTGTAGGGTCTCCTGGCACGGATGGTATTTTACTATGTGAAAAATCATCTTTTGGGGACTGGACCCACATGTACTAAGTCACAAGTCTGTGGTGGCTAGAGATGTCCCTTTGCAGGCCACCAGGTCCATGGGAAGAAGAAGGGAGTGTGTCCTGGGATGGCAATTTGTCCACATCAATGGGTCAGGCCAGTCTGCAGGATGGGAATTGGGGCAGGTTGAGTTTAGGGGATGTTTTGTCTTACTGTTGTCCCACTGAGCTGATGGAGTTTGTATCACCTTGAGTCCTGTGGGAAGCTGTGTGGGTCTGGTTTTGTGCCCAAGCAGCCCTGTGAAAAGTCTAAGGGGTATTTGAGCATTCTGCGCAGGCAGCAAGAGGAGAAATTCCTGACCTAAGTCGTGGCGGAGAGAGGCTTCAATCAAAGGGCTTTGTTTGTGTTTTTGCATTTCCCGGATTGTGTGGCTGAAAACACCTTCCTGCTCTGCCCACACTGGGATCTCTGTCACAGGGATGTAGCTGAGGGAAGCCTTGGGAAAGGCCCGTTCAGACATGACCGTGAGAGGGGTAATTAATGCTGCTCTGAGCAGTCCTGAGTCATTCCCTGCTCCCTCGCTGCTCCGAGCAGGGAAGGGGAGCAGGGACTGAGAGGGCATTGCCCCCAGGCAGTGAGTTTGGGGCTTGCCATGCTGAGGGGGTGAAAAAGAGGGATTTTTGTGCTTCCCTTCAGGTGTGATCCTCTCACTTGCTGTCCCTTGTGTTCTCCCAGCATCAGAGATTGCTGCCCTGGCCAGACCTGGTGTTACACAGCCCCGTTTGCTGAGCTGTGTTCCCTGCCTGCTCTGCACCTTGATTTTGTGTGTGGCTGCACAAACATTTGATATATCACGGACAGCAATAGGAATGGGTCAGGCAGAGGCAGGATTGCTGCTTCCACCCTGCAGTGACAATTTTGGTTTCAATGCACATCAGGCTGCCACCAGAGGGAAGGGGAACAGAGCTGAGAGCTCAAATATTGCCCAAAGATACACTATCACCATGAGGAAGTGTACGGACTGATGAAACTGACTGTGGGAAAAATCACTGCTATTTCAGATTTCAAGGTGTGAGGAAATTCTTACTTTACCTAGTGCTAATTTGTAAATTGTAACCACATGAGTGTGACTGTTGCAGTTCAGGAATGGCATATACAACACTCTTGATGGATGCTGTGCATTTCGTTTCAACCACATAACCTGCCCTGGGCTGGTTTTTAACATAGCCCTTTTGAACTGAAATTTTTTCTGAAGGCCTCTTTAAATTTGGGTGGCCTGCATGGATTGCAGCAACCCAGCACAGTAGGGATGAGTAATAGGAGAGATGGTGTTATTTCTGAATTTCCTTGACTTTGAAGACTGAGGTTAGATACTTTGTTCTTCTGGCTGAAGTGGAAGCCTATGGTTTAATTTTTCTTGAATATGTGTATGTGTTTCAAGTCTGTGCTTTCCCATAAGTGGTTTGCTGGCCTTTTAGAGGTTTTATTTCTTAAAAAAAACAAAAAAAAAATTGGAAGCATCTTTTAGACTCCAGTTGCTTTCAAAATCTTACTGGGAGGAATGGGTTGAAGAAGAGCATGTGGCTCCTACATGACATGGGAACCTCATCTCAGTTTCATGTTCAGGGCAGCTTTTGCTCCAGCAAAGTGTTCTGTTCCAGTGATCAGGCAGAAACTCAACAATACAGGGTATTTTACTGTCAAGTAAATGTAAAATACAAACAGTTTTTGTGCAAGGGGGCCCCAGTAATGCCAGTCACTCCAAACCTTGGTTTTTTTGGAGAGTGCTTGGCCCAGGCAAGAAGACTCTACTAAAGAGATAGAGCCCACCTTCTGTTGAGACAGGGCTCTGCTCTGGGTGCTTTGGGAGCAGGTGCAAAGTGCTTGTTGGAAAATTGGAGCAGTTTTTCTATAGACTAATGCAAAAAAAAAAGTAAAAAATGAACATGTGAGGTGTCTGCAGCCAGAGAGGGTGCAGAGGATGAGATGTCTCTGTGTCTGGTGGTTTGGGAACAAATGCTGGGAGGTGAGTCTTGTTCTCACCTTTTTTTGAGGTGCCTCAATTCCCTTCCATGTTCATTGCCCTTTACCCCATCCCTCTTCTAAAAAGACACAGAAATGCAAGACCATCACACCAGCATCTGCTTGATTATTGCCTGGGCATCTCTGTCACACTTGGGAAATCTTATTCTGAGTTGAACATGTTGGTATAAACTCTCACAGCTTTGGACCAGCTGTCTGCTCCTGCCAGGCAAGCTCAGCCATTCTGCATCTGTCCTTGCCTTGTGTAGGGAGAGCTCCTTTCGAATTAAATTAAATTGATGGGAGTTGTTTCATTTTGTGTGACAGCTCTTAAATGGGAAATTTCCTTTTCCCCTTCACTTTTTTTAACACTGCACAGTTATGGTCCTGCTCATCTGGCAACTTCAGCTAAGGCTGCCCAGGACTTTGCTACATCTCAGAGTGGGGAGGTTGAATTTTTTGTATGACAGTTTTGGGAGAGATTAACCTGTTGGTTTGCAGTCCTCAACCTCTTGGAAATGTCTTAATTGCCAAGATTTAAGGAAAGATCTGTGGGAAGAAGATTCTTACAGAAAGTGATTTTATCATTTTGATTCAGTTACATGGCCTTTGATTTTTTTTCTATTAAAGAATGAAACTGAATAAAATTTAGTTACATTTCCTTGGCATTTTCTCTGCAACAGTTTGTTTATTATGTTTAAATGCAGTGTTGTGTATTCCAGGTAATTTATGTGATTACTGTGCCATTAAGTGTGTCTAGTTAGAATCAACAAAATTAGAAAATGTGAAACTTGAGTGTCTGCAGTAGTGGTTGCCTGGTTATGTTATATCCTGGATGGGATTCCCATGTGAGATCCTTTCTCTTTTTTTTTATGTGTGAACCTTTAACACCAGCATGAGTTGCATTAACACTAAATGATTAAACAGGAAAAATATTTCCTTGGAATGACATATATGTAAAACATGTCTTCTTTAGTGATGTTATTAGAATATTTAATGTTTTCATTTCCTGGCCTCTGGGAATTTAGCTATGCAGCTTTAACATTGCACTCCAAAGGAAACAGGGAATGTTTTCCCCCTTGTTAATTCACAGAGCTCCTTGCCATGGGGTGTTACTGAGGGCCAAAATTCAATGTCTGAGACGATGCCAGTAATTAAATACACTTGAACTGTTGGAACAACTGAGATTAAGGCAAAAATCCACCCAAACCAAAACCCAGCTCTTTGAAAGTAAGAATATTGGATGGGATATGTCTTCAGGATATAAATTGATATTAATTTTGGATTTGGGAAGAAGAAGGTTTTTCTGGAGCACATCAGGAGGAATTGCTGTCACTGCTCCACCCCAAGTTCTGTGCCTCCTCTGCTACAGCCAGGATGCTCTCCCTGCCAGCAGTGATGTTTAGTATGAAACATCAGAGCATCAAAGCTTTGTAAAAGAGAAGCAATATAGAAAAAAGGGATTCCTTCTTAATTTCCCCACTGTTTCTGGGGCTGTTTGCAGCTCCATCCTGGGTGCTGCTGTAATACCAAGACCTGTTTAGTCACTTGTTGGAAGCAAATAATCTCTCAGGTCTGTTCCAGCCCAGGCCTTTCTGTGATTCTGTGGTTGTTATCCATCTGTGTTCACTTATCCCAGGCCATGGTTTCCACCTAGCCAAAAAGACATAATTAGGGACTGCAGGAGTGCTGGGGGATATCTGTTCCTGGGTGGGAAACCCTGCTGAACTGTTTAAAAAATAATAATCTGAAGTATTTAAAATATCTTTGTCTTTATGGGTTTTGTGTGGCCATCAGTCATCATACTGCTGTGCTTCTGCATGAAATCACTGCACTGGGAATATTTCTGAGTGTTTTCGGCCAAGGACTATCAGGCAGCCCATGGATGTCCTGAATTCTCCCACACTTCCCTATCAGCAGTTGTCCAAGACTTGATGGCTCTTATTTCATTTATAAGGATTGGAAGAATTGTCAAGCCAGGCTTTCCTGAGGTTTAAGCATGCTTTTTGACTGTGTTTTCTTTGGAGTTTTTTGTTGCATTAGATTATAAGAACTTGGTGGATGAAAGTGGGTTGAATTCCAGCTGGCACCAAAAAAAAGGCAAACCAAGGACTGTGATTTTTTTTTTTTTTTTTCCCTTCATCCAGAATCTTCCCCAGGTACTGTACTGCTCTTGGTTTTAGAAAGTAGTGTTTTTCTGCAGGGGTTAGAATTGGTTCATTCAGCCTTTAGGCCTTTCTGTGCTCCACAGTGGTTTTTATCAGTTCCAGTCTGAGAGCACAGTGCCCTTTTCCTTGTGAGAAAATGTGAAGCTGTAGAGGGAGGGGAAAGAAAAAGAAGAGGAGCAATGTTATTTCCTCTCTGAAGTCATCACCTACAGAGTTGGTACCAATGGCATTTTAATAGATGAGGTGCTCCCCATCCAATATTGTGATAGAAATTCATTGTGCGGAGGATCAGGGAAGTTGGGAAATAAAAAGCACAAAAAGAAATAAGAAAATATTGATTTGTGCTGGGAAGAGGGGGAAGGGCAAAATGTAATAAATGGGATAGTTAAATATTCAGTGATTTAATGGGGTCCTGTCAACCTCATCTAAGGATTCTTGGATCCTGATAAAATAATTCAGAAGCATTGGGTATAAACCAGCTGCTCCTCATAATGCTCTTGTCCAGCCAAATTGTAGTCAGGGGTTTTTAGATGTTTGCTTGATTGTGCATTCAGTTTTTCTGTTTGTGTTTAGAAAAAGGTTTGACTGATACGGGATTGATCTCAGGAAATTAGGGTGACACATCAGTTTGGGGGCAACAATTTGCCTTTCTATGTGGATGCTTTGCTTCTGTGGAGAATAATAGATCAGGCTTCAACATCTGAGCAATTGCCTGAGTTTATTATTTAGCTGTGCTGGTTTCTGTGTGTGAAATCTCTATTTTCCCACAGATTCAGCCTGTGGAGGCAGCTTTGGGGAAAGAAATTACTTCAGAGCTTCGAAGAAACAAAAGTGCAACTTTAACAAATTTCATCTTGGCCAAAAGCGTTTAATACCAAGGATACTGTAAATGCTTTCTGTTGGAATTACTCCCTCTGGGCTGCTAATCTGGGAGCAATTCAGGCGTTTGCTTCTGACCTTACCCCCTTCCTGGAGATCCAAGAGCTTTGCTCATGAGAGTGCAAGACGAGGGAAGGAGGGGCTGGCAGAGCTGTTGTTTTCCAAAGGAAATGAAGTAATGTCACTTTTGGTTGGAATTACAGCCTCTGCAATGTCTTCAGAAAAGGTGACGCTCCTCAGAAAGGAAAAACAGCTGATGTGAGGTCCTTGAAGGTGCCTTGAACGTTTGCATGCTTTCTTCTCTGCCAGCAGCGCAGGCTGGCTGTAGCTTTATGTGAGTTGGTAGTTGGTGATTTTATCACTTAACCTGTTTGTTTTCTGATGGATGGCAAATACATCCCTTGGGATTAATTCACCAAGGTTACACCTGCAGGAGCAGGACACAGAGCTGTGAAATCCCCCGGGGCGTGGGAAGGGTGGCCCTTACTGTCCCTGCAAACTGTGGTGTGTGATGTGGTCCCACTTTACCTTATCTGGCGTAATCTGCATTTTCTTATTGTTCTTCAAGAGGGTCATGGTCCTGGCAGAGATGGACTCAGGCTGCACACCCAGGCACCTGCATGGGCCTGTTGGATGTTGCTTCTGCAGTGTTTAAAGTCATGAGAGTGTTTAAAAACCTTTCAGCCTCAGCAGTGATGTGCAGACAGTGCCAAAGCCAAGACCGGCCTCCTGCAAATGGCAGCTTTGGGAGCTGTCAGGAGTTTTTGGTATCTGCAGCAGGTCCCTGCTTCTGCTGCAGCAATGTGCTCCTTGGGACTGTTCTGGAGGCTGGGGCTCGCTGGGGAGAGCTTTTGTTCTGCTGGAGATAACCACACTGCTGTGCCCCCAGCCTATTTAGGTAATCAGCTGCCCTTCGTTGTTATTTTCTCCTTTTTCTTCCCCCATATGTAAAGTTTCAGTGCTAGTGGAGCAAGGCAGTTTTATGTACCTGTTTTTTGGAACTAATAAAAACTTGCAGTATTCTTCTCCTGAGCCCACGGCAGCCAGGCAGCTCCTGGAAGGGGCTGAGTGTTGATGGTGCATCTGGGATGTTGGAGTTTGGATGTTTGGGTCTGTTAGTCCTCAGTATTTGCTGCAGATCCTCCAAGCCTCATTTGCATTTTCAGCCAGCTCTTGGCCTTTTGATGCAAAGCCTCTGCACACCCCGTGACCTGTGCAGGGCGCACCTTCTGCAGCACATCACTTGTGAAGGCTCAGGAAAGGTTAACAGAACTGTTTATCCCTTTTTTTGCTCAATTTTTTACTTCTTCCTGCCTTTCCTGTTCCTACCCAGCCACTCAGACTATGGGGGAGAAAAAAACCACAACAGGTTTCCTTGCAATATTGGTTTGAATGTTCTGGAAAACAGGAATCATGAGTCACCGGTCCCAAATGAACGTTTGTGTGCGAGGCTGAAATGACATGTAAGAGATGGGTCACCTCTGGAGACAGGAAGAGTGTGGTAACATGCTCAGAACTCTCAAGGCTACAGTTCAGCTCTTCCGTTTATAAAATTCTCATTGAGGAGGCTTGTAAACACCTCTGTGTACATTAGTACTATTGAATTTAGGGTTTCAGCCTGGGAACAGGTTTTAAAAACAAACACCCCTCTTCTGTGGCTCTTCCACTTGAAAGTTTATTTAGATGTCTGTGGACCTTGCAGAGATCAGCAGTTTCTGGAGGAATTTGTTCAGCCAGGTTTCTTTTGCAATGTGTAAATAAAAGCCATAGGGTTGAGATGGATTTCTGGATTTTGAGTCTTGAGGGTCTGGTTCTGACCTACTTACTGGCATTAGGAAAAATCTGTTTCTCTGCATCTCCCAGGAAATTTTGTCAGTTGAAAGATACTGGGGTTTCTTTTCTTTCTTCTTTTTTTTTTTTTTTTTTTTTTACGAAGAACTTTTAAGTNCCTCCCTTCTTCCTTTCTGCCTTTGCTAGACCCTGCCTTCCTCAAAGCAAACAGGTTGTTGTAACTGGACCTTCATCTCCTCCATTCCAGTCATCTGGACTGGAGCACACTCAGGCTGAGCTCCTTTAATCCTCTGATTGGCAAAACCATCTGTGTAAATGTCCTCAGCTACACACACTGTGGAGACAGCAGAGATTATTCCAGCCAGCCTTAATTGCCTCCCATAACGAGGTCTGGGAGGGTCCTCTACTGATTTCTGCCCAAATGAAGGGATATTTTGGCCAAGCAGAGTTTCTTTCACGAATTCAGTCCTCTCTTGATAGCTTTGCTCAGGTACTGTGTACTATTTTTAGGCACTGCTGGCTTTGGTTTTCTTTTTGACAGAACAAAAATAGAACAATATTTATGCACCTTTTGGGTCCATCCTGAGGTTATATATATATTTTTTTTTTCTTTTTTTCTTTTAGTGCTTGATCTTTGTCATTTTGGTAATCATCGTTAACCTGAAGGGCTTTGATTTTATCAAGGCTTGGAGTTCTAATTGGTTGATATTGTTTAAGCAGCCAAAAAAAAGCCCCAGAACCTACCTGGGTTCAAAAACAAATATCCTAAGCCAGGATGAAATTCCTCCTTCACTGAAATGTGGTTCAGAAAAATATTTCACCACTACAATTCCTTTCAAGAGCTTGACCTTGGATTGTTAATCTTAAAAATATGTAGTGCAGATGAGGTTTTTCTTTTCTAGAGAGGGAAGAAATGCCACGTTTCTCAAAAGACCTCCCTAAAATTAAGGAAAACAAAACCAAAACCCAGAGTGGATGATAAATGGAGTACAGTCTCATCTAGGAGTTACAAGAATTTTGTGCCATCAGAATCAGCTTTATTTTGTTAATTTGCCTTTTTTTTTTCCTTGCTGTCCCATTATTCTTGTTGCAATTTACTATCTGTCAATGTACACATGCTACTAAGTGCTTTAATTCTGTGTGAGAAGCTGCAGCCTTGGAAGTTGAAATGCTCCATATGTAGCTTCTGCTCATGTGCCTTATACCCAGATTTCACCCAGGCTGCTCAGTGTGGGTGGCCCGAAACCCTCTGCTGAGCATTTGGGACAATGCAGGTTCTGCTGTCGCAGAAACTGCTGCTGAGGTGCCAGTTCCATATCTGCTGCCACCCAGAGCCATGGCTGGATCCCTGTTGGACAAACAGCTCCGCCTCCCAGCAGTGACCAGTCCAGCCTCTCAGGAGCAGAGCCGGTCACTTGCTCAGGCCATGAAAGGGACAGGAAAATGCCACTTTGGATGCTGGAGTTGGGCTTTGAGGGTTCAGCTGGATTACAGCTGAAACTGGCTGCTTTGAGGCGGTGGAGGAGCTGGGTGTGCCACCGGCTGGCCACGTGCAGGGGAGAGCTCTGCATCCAAAATACAATTTGTGGTGGGTGGTTTCAACCATCCAACAAAAACCAGGCAGCTCTTGGTCAGGCCACGGTGCCCTCCCTGCTTTGGCTCTGGACACTCGGCCACCGCTGCTCGCTGTTGGCAGCACAAATGCCCTTTCACCCTCCTGCTGTTCCTGTTTTGGTAATCTGCTCTTCCTAAATGCACTTTCTATAATTATATTTTTGCTCCCCAGCTCTAGGGGACAGGGAGCTCTCTTAAAACTGGAGGAGTAATACAGGGGCTGCCTGCACTCCTGGGCACAGGGGTGGGGGTGAGCAGGATGGGGTATCTGTGTACCTTAAACACAGGAGGTTAATGGAGAAATGGAGCTGAAAGCAGCAGAGTGGCAGGAGGAGGATGATCAGTAGAGAAAACAAGAGGTCTTGAAGCCAGGGCATGATGTGGAGGAGAGCTGGCTGCCATGGCATGGCTGTGCATTTGGGAGAAGGAAGATGCTGAGCTCCTAGTCCACCTTGGGAGTGAGGTGTGGGGCTGGGGGGCTTGGGGGGGCCCAAGGAGAGGCGTGTGGGGCACCTTGGGCAGCGTCTGACCAGGAGGGAGTGGGGTCTGCAATCCCCAAAGACCTGCCAGCCATGCAGGCTTTGAAATGCTCTTCTTGGTGCTGACGAGGAGAGAGGTTTCAGCAATATTGTTCTGTTTTTTAATTAAAAGGACCCATATTTCTGTAAATGGTTTTCTTCAGGGGGGTCAGTATTGGTTAAGGTTCTTGCTGGTAGTGAAAATTGGAGGTGACTAATTTCTAGAGCATTTAGTCTTCTACTGGCCAGAGCTAACACAGGAAGCGGGGCTTGTCATGGCATTTGCCACTGGCAGTTCACAGATTTTACCTTGCTAAACTGCACATCATTTCCAGTTACTTTTTACAAAAGGATGAGGAAACTTCTGTGCGTTTATCAAGGACCTTTATTCTCCAGTTTTTCTTTCTCAGTTTTGAGAACTATTTTGCAGGACTGAGTTTCTGTGGAAATATGTGCTGGGTTTTTAGTAGCTTACAAAGCACAAATAATGTGACTCCAGAATTGTGGTGTGGGACACCGGGGGGGGGCTTGATGCTCTTGGCTTTGTGTAAGGATGTGTACCTGATGCTGAGAACTTGGCTGTGAGAAGGCTGATGCATAACAGGGAAGAGTTAATTTCTAATGAAGGGGAAAACCTCGAGGGAAAGGCAAGAGAATTCCTATAACAGAACAAGTGATAGAATTTCAGCTCCTGCAGAAAACAGGCAACCAACAGAGGTAAAGAAGAGAGGTTAAAACATTGCCATTGCAGCTGCAATTGGAAAAGCTGTGTTGGCTGAGGAGTCTTAGGTTAGAAGATGCCCTAAAAAAGAAAAAAAAAAGGAGAAACAGAAAAAGGAAACCTAAAAAATATATTTTTCTTCCCATCTATCTTGTGCCAGATCCCAGTTTGATTTCTTTGTGCACCTGCCACCCAGTTCAGGCTGAGAAAAATCTTAGTAGATAAAGGTGTGTTGGAATGGAAACATTAGGAAATTAGAATTTTTGTATTATACAGAATTATTTGGAAGATTGGTTTTAAGTTTTTTAATGTGCAAATGCAGTTCCGAATATATGAGATGTTTCACATCTATATTAACTGTTTCCACTATATTATTTCCTACTGATAATGCTCAAGGCCTTGTTAAAATGGGATTTATAGAAAAAGGGCATGTGTATAATCAATCAGCCATTTCAAAATGAAGCATCAAATGGCAGTTTCACATTGGAGTGTAACAGAAATCTGTGTTTATTGGAGTTTTTTTTGCCCTCCACTTAGAGCCCTGTGCAGCCCCTGCCTTTGTTCTCCTGGCTCACTCATTACTGTTTGCATCTCCAGGTTAGGAGAAAACAGTCAAATGCTGTGGTCATTCATCTCTGAAACCTTTAATGAGCTTATCGGGGAAGAACTATAAATATATATCTTGTACTTCTCTTGTATTGGGAGATGCTTCCTCGGGCCATGAATAATTAGGTTGGCCCTCCTGAGCTAATTACAGACTGTCTCACTATTCAAAATACCCTCTGGGTAACATTGTTAGGACTCTCTTACGAGGTTATGGCTTCTCTGTAGCTTGAATATTACATTGGCCTTTACTACCCTGATCAAAAATGCTCTGTACAGGACCTTTTGCCATGCCAATTTGTGACTTGTTTTTGCTAAAAGCATCATCTTTCCTCCTCCTTGAATGATGATCTCAAAAGGACAGGGCAAAGCTTGTCTTGGTCAGGCTCTTTGGAGTCCATCCATCAGCTCAGCAGCGCAACTGTAAATGCTTCTTTGAGGGTCTGTTGAGTGGCAGGGTGCAAGCCAGCAAGTCCTGAGTGTCCCTGGTAAATCTGATTGTTTGTGCTTCTGCCATGATTACCTTTCAAATCTGTTCAGTGTTGTCTAGCAAACTTAACTCACCCGCTTATCTCCAGGAAAACAAATGTACCAGTTATTGCCTACTAGAAAGTGCGAGCTGAGCTGTGTCGGTTTTTTCTTTTCAGTGGGCTTGCTGTGATTTTGTTTTGACAGATTGAGCTGTGTTTCACTTTGCTTTCATTTTTCACCCTGTCAGAAGAATTTTTAGTGCATTTTTTTCCCTTCCCCAGCCTCTTGCTGTCTGTATGGATCAGTGCACTGAAGCAGTGACTCCCTCTCCTCTGCATTGCTGGTTTGCAGCTTCTCGTGCTACAGAGGCCTGAGCTGAACCTTCCCCATGGGCAGCTCGGGTCAAACCTTGGCCATCTCAGTGGGCAGCATCTTCTGCTGTGGAGGAGAGGACGTGCAGGAGAGGTGGTAGGGGCAGGTGAGCCTCCAGGTGGGAATGTCTTACACAGTCTGAAAGTTTTCTTTATTTTTCACTTGACTTGTGCTGTGTTTCCCCTGACCCACCCTGAGGAGCAGCGTGCCTTGGGCTGGGTCACCTCCTGTGCTTGGGGTCAGCTGTGCACACTCCCTCTGCCTCGGTGTGGAGAGGATGGAGGACAGTTGCTGTTGCCAGCTGCACAGGGTGGTTTGCTGAAATTGATGTGTGTGAGGGTTTGGGGGTTCCACTTCCGCTGCTGCCCTCAGCTGAGTGATGCCCTTTCATGAGCCCCTCAGCAGTCACTGTATTCATCTCGGGAAGCTTCATGCCCATATTCTGAAGTGTTGCTACGTTAGAAGAAAGCTGCTGTGTAATAGCCAGAATAATTATAAAATGGGAGGGTTCACACAAACTCACTTGCATACGGCCAGGCTTAAACTGAGCTGGTGCTGAGAAGTTTGGTGGTGAGAGAGTGACTGAGGGATGCTGTCTGAAGCCAGGGGAAGCTGAAGTCTGGTTTAACTGTGCTGTCTTCATGACAGCAGCCTCTGAAAAGCCTCTGTAACAGGGCCCTGGAGAATGGACTGTGATCAATGGTGTAAATCCCCTGGTGATGCTGCAGCCCTGCCCTGAGGACCCTCAGCTCCAAGGGGAGCAGCACAGGAACACGAGCTGCTGCCAGCACTGTGTGCTGCTGGAAAACGAGGTGCCACATCCCTCCTGCACTGAGGGCACTCTGGGTGTCATAACCACGTTAGACACATCCTGGTTTGTTCTTTTTATCAGCAAAGGCCTTGTGCTCGTGCAGAGCATGCGCGCAGAGCTTTCCCTCCCCAGGCTGCAGGTCCCTGCCGTGCTCCCCACAGCAGCAGGTTTGGCTGCTTCCTGTGGGTCCATGCTGGGGCTGCAGTGACACCTTGCTCCTGTGTCTCTCACTGCCTTGGGGTGTATTCCCCACGGACCACATACTGCTGCTCTGCCTGCAAGGAGCTGAAGTGATCGTGATCATGTATCAAATCCTTAAGTACTTTTTTCTTTTTGCTCTTCTGAGCTTGGATTTCTTTTTTTTGGCTGCAGTTTCCCTTGTTTTATGGGCTGTATGTGCCATTCTTGCCAGCTTAATACTTAATTTCTTGAGAAGCTCAGTCGCAATGCAGTGATCAGCAGGTCTGGCTCTATTGTGAATTCTTCCAAATTCTCTCTGTGTCTAGCAGTGTACTTAGGACAAGCAGAGATTTATTTGCATAACTGGTCAAACAGAGGTTAGTGTGAAATAAAATACATGTGTGTACTTCTCTCGGCCTCCCCCAGTGCGAGGTCAAGGCTGGCTTATTTTTTCTGAGTCTTCCCATTGTCAGAACCTCTCAGGGATCTGGGCTCTGGTCCACTTGCTGTCAGTAGTAGTTTACTTTGCTTCTCAGTAAATTGTCCAAGTTTGCAAACCTCCCCCAAGGCTATCGTATGACAGTATCCCTCACGTGATGGGTCTGGTAGCAGGAAAAAAAAAAATCTACTTTCTTGTAGTCCAAACATACAGCCTTTTCAATTATGCATGAGTGAAGTGTTCAAAGGATGCAAAACCTTTGAAGCTGGCTCAGGTGTCCCTTCTCCCCCCATTCTCCACCCTCCCTGGTGGTGTGGTGGGGTGAATTTGCCATTCACTGGATGAAACAGAGGGAGGGAATGATCTGGAGGAGCCCAGCCAGGGCCATACCAGATAACATTTCTGGCTGTGGTGGTCCTGGAGGCACAGCCTCTGCCAGGTGGAGTACTCTTTGGGGAAATACTGCCATGCACTTCTCCTCCTCTGGGATGCTTCCTGAAGCAATTACTGCTGCTGTTCCTTGGGACAGAGCTATGGAATGGGAGGACAAGTGTTCTGACAATCTATGGCCTCTCTTCATGGACAAAATGAAGCCAGTGCCTTGAGAGAAGGCAGTTCAGTGCCTGAGTGTAGATACAGAGCTCTCTGAGTGGCTGTGGGCCAGTTCAGGTTTTGCCTCAAGTCCTGACCCTGAGGTGAGGCCAGGCAATTCCCCTCCCAGAAATCCCTACAGCTCGGGGCCCAATGTGTGTGTTACGCCTGGATCTGCTGCACGAGGTGCTTTGGGCAGGGCCTGAGGACAGGCTGAGGGGAGCAACTCACCTCCTAGAAGATTTCTCCCTTCAAAAGTTGGGTGATTATTGGCAGGTGGCCCTCTTGCTCTTTCTGGTCCTCTCCTGCCTCCGTAAGTTGTAACCAGAACTGTCCTCGAGCAGTGGGGTGATGCTGGAGAAGGGACTGGCCAGCTGCATGCAAGGGCAGTGTTCACATCCTCTTTGCAGACCCAAACCTCTCTGAGTCATTGTTTGAGAGATTTGCTGCTGGAATTCCCTTCCCTGACGCTGGAGAGGGATTGGAGATGAAGGGAAGGTGGTGTTAACAGTGGAAAATGGCTTTTCCACTCCTTCCCTTTGAATGTAGAATGCTTCATTCTGCCTGGAGTTTAGCTACAGGTTACATTTCAAGTGTTTGTTGAAGCTGGAAGTGGTTACACTGGTAGCTTGAGAGAAATAAAGGCAGCGACTTGATACAGTGAGATAGGAGACAGTGGCAGCAGGGTCGTAACTGACTTATTTATTGCAGCCTTGAGAGCAAGAAATATTACGGAGGACAAAATTCCTGTAATCTTTATATAAGCTGTAAGAAATTGATTACAGCTCAGGTATGTTTTGTTGCACGCTGCTGGGAGGAATCATAAAAGTCATGCAACAAAGTTGTGAACATCGTGTTATTGCTGGTTTGCTCAAAAGCCCCGTTTGCCACAATGAAAACCTTTCATTTTTTCTTTTTGCTAATTCCAGCTGTGTTGGCTTCCAACTTCTGTGAGTTGCTGCTTGCAGGATTCAGCTCTTTCAGGCTGCAGTCCTCTGGGGGTGAATTGTTTCTTCTATTCTCAGCCATTTAAAACAAACAGCTCAGGATTTTGCAGAAGTGTTTCCCCACAGATGCGTTTTCTTTTAGTTATTACTTGTAAGTTATTATTTGTAATTTGTATTATTTGTCTTTTTTTGTCATACTAAGCTTTGGAAAGGCCTTGCTAACGCTGTCTCCAGTTTATCTCACCTAATGCCATTCTCCCACTGAACCATGCTGATGCACCAGCACGTGGTGCCAAGCAGCAGCTCTGGGCGAGGGCAACTTTCCTGCAGCCTCCTGCCCTGGTGGCACCAAACCCTTCACTTGCATCGTTGTCCTGGAGGATGTTGGGAGTCCTCAGCAGTGGCTTGGACCCCTGGCCACCCCCTTCTTGCAGCTTCAGAGCGAGTATAAGTAATAGATCTTGTAAAGACTGATCTGGGCTTTGGCGTTGATGATGCTTTACAGCCTGAAATTCATCTCTCCTCTCGCTGTCCTTCCACTTGCCCAAGGCAGTGTGTAATAAATCTCAATGTCTGAGCATCCATAAGCCTCCACTGGTAAATGAAGTTACTTTCACCTGTTTACGTTCTGATATTCTTTCAGGGGATGTTCATCAAATTGTTTTTCAGGTGAATCTCCCCGAAATAAATGGAATCTTGTGTCCCTTCAGGAACTGCAAGGGGCAGTAGAATGAAGGCCATAAAAATAAAATACATGTGTTGCTGGTGTCCAGCAAGACTAAAGACTAAAACTGACAACAAAAGAGACACAGGAGTGCTGCCTTCCTGCCTGCTACCTCACAGGGTCCCTGGTCTCTGCAGGGCTGCTGGAAGGTGTGGTGGAGCAGCTGCGTTGCTCATGGTGATGCTGAGTGACTTGGGGCAGGGATTTCCTAGCAGTTACGCTGGATTTGAGTTCATCCCTGAGAACACACAGTGCCTTGCCTTCGTTTCTGTTGATAACTTGGAGCTGACTGCAGATGTTGGTTTGGCCTTTGCCTGGCAGAGGTTTGTGTGCAGAACAGACAAGGTGGTTTGAGGTTATGAAGCCCACCTGCTGCTTGGCAGTGCTGTTTGGGATGAGGGAGGGTGTGTGGGGGCTGAGAGTGCTGACAGACTGTTTCAGCACAGGTAAAACGGGTTTGGTCCAAGCCCGTTAGTCAACAGCTGAGTTCATGTGTTGCTGCAGCTGTTCTTAGCACACCTCTGCCCATGTCCTCATGTTACTTCAAGGAGAAAAGTCTGGTGAGCTGGACACAGGATTGCTGAGCTGCACAAAAGGAGCTTGAAAATTGTTAACCTGGTAATTTTAAGCCGTTGCATTACTCTGGCATCAATGAAAGCAGCACTTGTCACTTACTACTGGCATATGCCTATGACTGAGCAGCAGAGAGAGGGATTCAAATTGTCATTTCTGGCTTCACTGATGATCTGACATTCTCTGAGCAATCATCCCACCACATCTCAGAAGGTGGAAGTGCAAATCCCACTCAGTCTGTTTGAACCAAGAAGGAAAGTCAATGGAATCACATCTGAAATAGCTGCAACCACGAGGAGAGGATAAAATAATACAGCCCTCAGACAAAAGGATTCAGTTCTGTTTATTTTGACATTAAGAGAATGGGGTTGAATGAGAATGTGTAGCATTGTTTTCAACATGTCTGGCATTTTGAGGTGTAGTTTTGTGTGCAAATGAGGTGCAGTCTCTGGTTGCAGAATCTTAAATTATTAAATTATTATTAAATTGAAACCTCTCAAACAATAGAGTTGGTGCTTTTGAGAGGACTGAGGTGTTCTCAAATGATTGTCTATGAAGCTGGATTTCATTTTGATACTAGAAAAAGTGTCTTGACTTTTTTATTATTGTTACTGCTTTTATTGTTATTTTACTGTTAAGTGCTGAGTATCTTTGGGCCTTCACTGACTAGAAGGAACTGTAAGACATTCAGTATATCTGATACTTCTTATGTACAAGATCCAAGCATGGATTTGAGTGCCTGGCACCTCTAGTAAGGATTCATGTAACGTAAGCTTAGAACAACAAAATTTGATTCACATGCTCTTTTTATTTTTCTTTTTTTTTTTTGTCCCTGTTGCAATCCTAAGCCCAACGATTTACTGTGGAATATAGTTGAATTGCTTGTTTTATCTCATAAAACAAATACCCCTTTGTTTCTCTTTTGGACTGATGTTTTTCTTAGCTTGCTGTTGTGTCTTAGCTTTACCCTTCCTTCCCTCTTGATCATTTTAATTTTTCTCACACCATGCATGGATTTTGAGTTCAGCCTTCTCTGCTGGCTGATGAAATTATCTTTTCCATGCCATAGGAGCCTGCTGCCTAGGCAGTGGAGATACACTGATAAACCCTTTGCTTTTGTGTTAGAATTGGTGTTTTGTTTTGATACAGTATGTATCATTTCCCATTCGAAACCGCTGTTATTGTATGCTTGGAAAAACCCTCTTACTTGGCATTGGCAAAGGAAGCAGAGTTTAAAAAGGAAGAAAAAAGCCCCACTTTAATTTAATAAGCAGTATTTTGGGGTTCCTTTTGTTACGTGCTACCTTTTGAACTCTGTAAAGCAGCATGCAGATCTCATCCACAGCAGCGTCACCGCGTTGGGCTGCACAAGTAAACACTTTAAATGGGAGGAAGCACCTGCGAATCGCTATTGTCTCTCTTCTTGCATTTGCTAAAGCCTCGGGGGCTGACTCTGCTCCAGCCAAACCTTGCAGGCAGTGGGAATCCACGGGCAGAGAGCAGAGCTCCCTGCGCTGGGCTCGGGAGCACCTCGGGGGACAGCTGGCCATGGAGGGGAGCGTGGGGCTGCGTGCGGACCCTGGTACCCGCGTGGGGTCCCGGGCACTCGCGCATCGCCTCGGCAGCCGGCCGTGGAGGGACCCCGGGAGCCAGCAAGGTGAGTCTGGGCAAGGTCTGCTCTGCCTGGGACTCTGGGGGGGCTGACGAACCCCACAGTGCTCTCAACAGAGTTAGTGCTCTGCAATTACCGCTGTGGTTCCACTCGTTAGGTTTGTGTAGCCGAGTGCTTGATTTGGCTGCTTTCCCGTGGAGTTTGTGTTTTTACAGCATTCCTTATTGAGGAGCTGGTGAGGTGTGTTATGGTCGTAGATATAACCTGTAGCAAATTTACAAGACAAGGTTTAAAGCTGAAAAAGCTGGTTTGAATTGAAGAGCACAAAAGGCTAAAATCTCTGTAATTTACCCAAGACAGGTCGGGAGGCAATTTATTATGACCCAAAAGTATCTGCAAACAGAAGTGCTGGTATAAAACTTCTTTTGAGCTAGGAAACCAAAACATTAAAATGTTCATTGATTTGAAGCTAAATTTGGGTAAATTCAACTTAAAAAAATATTAGGATGGGTCTTCTGTTTCCATTGCTGTGTTAATGCTGTGGTCTGTGCCTAGTGAGAAATTGTGGGGAGCATAGAAATCACAGGATAAAGTGCTTAGTGGGATATAGGAAGTCTTGTTAGAGTAGCATCACTTTGGGATTTTTAGGTTTTCAGTCTCTATGAGACATTTTATGGTGGTGTAGTACCTGGGGGGCTGGAACTACCTCTTAATTTATTGAGTATTCATTTATTGAAGTTTGAGATGCCTTCGATGAGATGTTAGTAATTATTTTATTAATCCTTCTAACATCAGTTTCCATGTAGGAGAAATTGTCTTTGTGCCCTCTAGTGGAAAAACTATTTACTTGAAACTTCTAAATTGGGTGAAGTTTTGTAAAAAAAAGGTGGAATGTGTGTGAAAAGACATAGAGGAGCAGAACAAGGCTGGAGAGATGAAGGGTTGCAAGAGGTGAACGTGCTCTGTGCTTCCTCTGCTTCAGTCCTCCCAAAACTGTAATGGTGATGACATGCACAGACTTTGTCAAATAGAGAAGATATTATCCAATATTCACATCAGCTGGACTTGGTGAAATTATTCTAGGTATAATTATGAGGAAAACCCAGTCTCAGCAAGCTCTGAACACTGGTCAATCATTGATGATTGCCATCGATGTTCCCCAGGGATGTGGTGGAGAGGGAAGAGCAAAGCAAAGCCCACTCCAGACCTTTAAAGGGAAGAGAAGGAAAGATCCAGAAAATGAAAGATCAAGGAATATGACACTGGTTCCTCAAAAAAGTTCCAGAGCACTTTGTTCACAGCAGAGAGGAGGATGGGATCTATAAAAAAAAGCTGACCTAAAAACAAATAGGCAAATCTGTCCAACTGCCCTTTTTAATGGGGTAACTCATTAATGTGTGAGAAGGGCTGCTGATGTGACTGAGGCTTAGGAGGAGGATTTGGATCATCTTGGTGAACCAAGAGGGCACCAGCAGGATGAGGAATAGGAAGAGGAGGATGCAGAGGTGGCTCTGAGGGAGCAGGAGTTGGATGGCGCCGAGTGCAGCAGCCTGGGTGGAACGGGGTGGTGGGGCCTGTTGTGCATGGCCAGCCCAAACAAACCAAGCCTCCTGAGGTTTGAGGAAAAGACTCAAATCTCTCTGAGTCATCCTTAGAGAAGCTCTGTGCGTAAGGCAGGGCTGTTAATCCCTTCCTGCTGCACCAAGGGCAGCTGGGCAGTGCAGGGTAGGAGGAAAATGGTCATGGTTGCAAGTCTGGAGATTAAGCACAGAGGTGAGAGGCTCAGCAAATGAGGCTGGAGAGGGAAAACTGAAGGAGTTGTATTTGGAAATATAAATCTGAGTGCAGGCAACACATTTTCTGATGCAGAAAAGATTTCTGTGAAAAGGATGATCATTAGCTCTTAGTTCCCACTGGAGAAAAATACCTTGATTTGCCTGAAAAAAATATTCAAGGTGCAGTTTGTGGAAGAGTTTCTCACTAGGAGGTAATGAAGCAAGAGCAAAAGAAATTGTGAATCTGCTTGACTGGAGGATTTGCGGAGCAGTTAAAGCAGTGCCCCTTGCTGATGGTGTGATTTCTCCCCCTTTGTTGCCTTCTGTCCATCCACCGACTACACAGCATCTATTTCACTCATTAACCCTCCAAGCTGGACTTTTTATTTCTGTTGCTAGAGTTGCTTTCAGGGGCCAGGGGTCAAAACCAGTAGCAGTGTAGTAGGCTATTGCATGCCTTTGGGGTATAAATTCTGCTCTCAGTGCAGTCATGAAAACTTCAAGCACGGATGTAGATCACAAGAAGCTGCTGCTGCTGTCCCATATATCTTCCCTTTTCTGTTTCTTTCTGGAGCTGCTCGTTTGGGATGCTGTGAGAGCAACAGATGTGAATGTGATGGAGTCCCCACACCCTCCTCCCATCACTGTCATCCTCCCTTTCTTGTTTATTTTGGTTTGAATTCTCATTGTAAAAACTCTTGCAGTGTTGTTTATGTGCTGTGTGTCACTGTTTGTGTTTGCTGCCGTTCCCATTGCCGCTCCTCTCCCCCTGTGTGACTCTTGCAGCCACAGTTCCCCTTCCAGGATCTTGGAAACTCTTCTGTTCTGAGTCTACAATGCTCAGCACTGCTGTGAGTGCAGGCAAAAGCAAGCTGTCAGGGAAGATCCAGGATTAGCCTTTTGGTTTGTTTTTTTTCCCCTCTTTTGTTTATCTGCCTTCTGGCATTTTGCAAGGGTCCTTGTTCAAATCAAAATATTCCTTGGAGACACCTTCCCTGAGATCTCTGTGGTCAATTAGTCTCTTATCATATTTCTACCAGGCAGTGAGATCAATACTGCGTTTTCTGGCTTGCAGATTTCAGGGAGGGGGGAAAATTCATCTTTTTTGAAGTTACTGAGATGCTCATGTGCAATTCCAGCATCTGCTGTCACAGTGGAGGTGTTAATCCCTTCAGGTGCATTGTCACTGGGGTGGAGACTGGTATCCCACACAAGACCATAAATTTGGACCAAGAGGGGCTGACCACACTGGCCCCTGAGAGGGGCTGTGGATGCTCTGGGTGGATGGGGAAGAGACTGTCCATGCCCTCATGGCCTTGGGTGATCCCTTGTGCTGCTTCTTCTTGCTCCTGGTAAAGTGCCATCATTGCTAGCCAAGAAAATCCTACAACTCCGTGTTTGTGAAATCTGAATGGTAATGGCTTGCAAGTCACTCCGTGGATTTATCAAGGAGAAGCAGACAATTTATTTGTGTCAGCTTAATGGACATTCAGCTCACAGAGCTCCATGTGGGAGAATTAACGATGGGTCCTGAGTCTCTCTCAGGTTGTCCAGAAACTCAGCAAATTGTGAAGATTGTGAATCTACTGTAAAATAGCTTCAAGCTCCTGTGCCTCAATTAGCAGCCTTGATAGAGAGCAGGCAGGTTTTCAGGTAAAAAAATGTCCATTTTGACTCTTTAAGTGTTCTCAGGTGGCCCACGGAATGTAAATGTTTTACTCTATTTGTAATGCAAAACCTTTTAATTATCTCCGATTCATAAATCCCTAGTTTGGTACTTCACTGCTTGTAAGAAAATGCTCATCTTTTAGTGGGTACTAATCAGCGTCAGAAGAAATGGGGAATAGATGGTGTGTTTTAAATGGTGTCAGTTCCAGCAACTGGAATGTATAATTTAAGTCACTTACATTTAATCATCCTTTAAACACTGAATTCCAGCCTCTGCTACTTGTCTCCCAGGAAGCTGACAGCTTTTTAATGCCACTATAGCAACACTTGAAAGTTCCTTAAAGTGCTTTAGGCTATGATGTGGCTCTGTACCGTGTGTGTTGGTGCATCCATGGCTGGTTCTCTGAGCCTGGATGCAGCTGGATACAGGGGTTGGGCTCTGCTTCACCCCCCGCTCCCCCCCAGCCCCAATTTTGGAAGTCTCAACTGTTTTACCTTTTTACGGAGCTGTAACATCTGTTGTAAGTAGCACAGCAAATGTAACAGCTGCTGAGGGTGGGATTATGGATGTGGGGTCTGTGTATAACAGCTAAACATATTCTAGCAATTCAGCAGGTTGAAAAATAAAGCAGATCAAGCTGTGTTCATCATGCTCTGGATCTGTGTGGTGGGGATGTTTCCTGACAGAGTGAAATTGTGCCTGGTTCAGCTTGGGTTCCAGTGCCTGGGAGCATGAGGCTTTGACTTCATGCATTTCAGCAAGGAAAGGGGGCAATGTGGGATGCAGCAGGTCCTGATCCTGCCAGGGGAGCAGGGCAGCAGAGCCCTCGGTGCTGGTGGGACCCCACCACTTGTGACCATTGTGCGTGGGGCTGGTGACACGCACACAAGACACTTGCTATTCACTTCAGTGACAATGTGCATGATTTCAACTTGCACGTGTATATGCATATATAAATACACATGCACATATGCAGGCACTTCTAAAAAGCAGCTGAAAAGCCCTGTTTGGGATCATGTGGGATTCTGGCCCCTGGCTGCCTCCCCTGCCCCCACGGGCAGTCTGGCTGTGGATGAAATAATTCAATATAATTCTTGCTCCCAGCAACTGGTTGACGGCATTAATGGAGTGAGTGGAATTTCACCCATAACAAATACATCTGGGCTGCTGGGGAGTGAGCCCCACAGAAGGAGTGAGGAGCAAAGGGTCTGTGAGTTCAGAATCAATCACCTTTATTTGTGATTGCCTGTTGAGATGGCATTAGAGCTGACTGACCAGCCACGTGGGCAATAGGTAGCTTTTGTTGTGCCTAGCGGTCAAATGGAATAGTCTTAAATTAGAAACTGCCACTTCTACTTAGGATAAAACTTGCTTTTCTCTGTGTGTACGAAAATGGGAGCGTTTCAAGCTCCGCGGAATGCGCAGCGGATTTGCAAAGGAGCCCATTAGTGCTCGCAGAGGCTGAGAGCGGGGAGGGGGCAGTGGGAAGGAACATCTTAATGAGTCAGGGTGAGGAGTTGACGTGGGGACACGGAGGACACGAGGACAGGGAGCGCTCGGAGCCACCTTCTGCTGTGGGAAGGATGCGGCTGTCGCTGGAGAGCGGCAAACTCGGCGCTGCTGTCGCCCAGGGGAGGAGGAGCTTTCCAAAGCACCTCTCCCAGAGTGTCCTGCAGCGTTGGAGGTGGTTCAGATGTGCATCAGGACATGGTGGAAGAGCTTTGGTCCTTCCCTGCCCGCAGCCACCAAGTGAATCAGCCACAGAGGAGAGAAGAGCTGCTGCTGCTGCCCTCATTTCCCTGCAGCTCAGGGGTCCCAGGTCAAGCAGGGTAGGAGGGTGGCAAGTTCAGCCTGAGGTGTGGAAAGGATTGTGCTGCCATGTGATAGCCCAGCAAATGGCTGGGAGAACAGCAAATGGGTGCCAGCCATGGTCTGAGGCCAGCACAGCCCCATGGCAGCAGCACTGGCTGCACTCAGGCTGCACCTGCTCGGAGCATGGGCAGAACTGGCCCCTCTGACTTCCACAGAAACCTCTTACAAACACACAGCCTCAGCACCAGCTGTGCTGTGGGCTGGCCTGGGGCTCCCCTCTGCTGGGACTCCTTCCTGGCAGTCCTCTGTGCCACATCTCCCTTTCCCCACGCCAAAGCCATCCTGGATGGGGACAAGAGACCCTCTGTGACCCTCTCTGGTGCCATGGGAATGACCCATGTCCGCTATAGCACATCTCAGATTTCTGTCTGGAGGGACCTGCTGGAGGTGTGGTGGAAAAACCTGGTGGGGAGGGGTGCAGGGGTTAATTTTTTATTAGTATTACTTAGTTTTAGTAGAGCTCCTCTTCCTGGAGTGGCTCAGAGTTGCCAGGTGCCACCAGGCTATGCTGCATTGGCTTTCAGTGGCAGTTTCATCTCAGAAATTGGGGCATCTGTAGGGTTTGGGGGAGAAGATCTTACAGTGAAACATGGAGCCTTTTGTCTGTGCCTTTACAGCTCTCCTGGTTGTATTTAATTTTATTATTTGAAAGATAGAGCACTCTGTAGTGACAGGAGGAACTAAAGGTATAATTGGGAGTTTGTTCTGTTCGTGTCACCTTGCTTCACATTGTTGAAGGAGTGGTAGAAAGCACATAATTTCCTTGAATTTATTCACTGCTCAGAATTACTCACAGCATAAATTTCTGGGGGGGAAAACCCAAGCAAACAACTTAGATGTTCATGTAATTTGTGAGGTAAGCTCAAAAAAAAAGCAAGCATTTAGCTTACTTAGTGCCCACTTCCCCTGAGATTTAAAGCAACAGTAACTGTTGAAGGGTTCTTTGCTCTAGGATTTTTCCAGTTTTGTAATGTAAAGGTTCGTTTTTCTTGTTCCCTGGGCAAAAAGATGATCGAAAAGCCTTTTCCTTAATAAAATTGCATGTTTCTACTTTATCACATGACTCCAGGAGCTGAGTTTTTTTAGGAAAACCATCAGATATGTGTGAAAATCATCAGTGTTGGCATCACTGAAGTCATTAAGGACAAATTCAGTGCTGTGTTTGCTCAGAACTGAGTGTATTGGGACCAGGGAGGTTGCAGCAGTCTGGCGTGCTGAACAGCCTGGCTGTTTGAAAGCTCCTGGTACAAGTGCCTACAATTATATTTTGAAGTTTATTTTCTGCTGCACTTGATAAAACTTAGTTCACTGCACTGTTTGACTTTAAAAAGTGAAATCCTGGAGAAGTGCATGTAGCTTCTTCAGAGAAATGTGGATTTTGCTCTTGGCAAGCTGTTGATGTCAAGGCTGCAAATAGAGATGTGCTGTGCACCTTTGCTGTTCTGGGTGCTTGGAGGTTCCTCCTGTCTCCAGTGACTTGTGGCTGTGCAGTTGGGTGTCTTGAGCTGTGCTGTGGTTCCAAAAGCAAGTCCTTGTGCAGCAGGAGGCCAAAGTCTTTCTGATGGTGACTGGTGTGGCCTCTCAGGCTGCTTTGCTAGGTGTTTGTACAGAAAGACCCAGTTTGAACATCTTCGAATTTCATGATTTTGTGAGCTGGACATCCCTGCTTCGTGGTGAAGCATGAGGCTGCCAGGTCCTTTCCTGGTATCATGAGATTGCCCCATCCTCAACATCAGTTCCCAGCTGTGCTCTGTGGTGACAGTGACCCCTGGGAAAGGCATAGCTCCTGCTCAGGGCTGACCCACACCTGCACCACTCTATCCTCCTGGCCACCCTTCTGTTGCTTTTTCAGGTAGTTTAACCTGTGCTAAATTTCAGAGTAAAGAGAACCAGTCTCATACCACAGCTGCTGTGAGCACCAGGAGGGACCTGAAGAAAGGACAGGATCACACCTGTGTTAGCTGTGCTCATGCTGCCAGCTTCTGTCCGGGTCCCAGGTGCTGGTACCACTGGGCTTGAGTTCTCTGCTTTCAGTGTGACTGAGCTGCTTCTACTCCCCCTGAGACCCAGCTCAATTAAAAGGGCATATTTACAGGTTGGGAACACTTGGGGAAATGGCATGATTTACAAGGCAGGTATGCTAAAAATGGACATTTCTGTGGCTGGACATGCACATCAACATGCCAGCTCAGCCCCAGCTGGCTGGGGGATGTCAGGCACCACACAGGCACTCAGGGGAGCCTTGGTCCCTGTCCCAGCCGTCTGGCCAGTCTGGCACTGATGTCTTGCATAGACAGTACATTTATAAAAAGTTGGCTGGTTTAAGCTTTTCACCTGAGGTGCAACATGGACGTGTTGTGGGGATCTTGCTGTGCAATGGGCAGAGTGGTTCCTCTGACTGGGAGAGCAGCAACTCTTCAGCCAGTTGTGGGGTTTTGTGCTGGAGTGAGGATGACATCAGGAGGCTATATGGAAATTGGATCCGATTCTGATGCAAGATTTCTGGCAACCTTCAGCTCCAGGGAAGCAGTAGTTCCTGGATCAAATGTGCACTTCCAGCTGTGGGGAAGCAGCCTGCCTTTTTCATCCTTCTGCCTGTTTTCCTTTCCGATCTGTAAGGTTTCACATCTCGACTCCAGCAGCTTTGGTTATATTGCTGGCACTGTTTGGATACTAGAGGAGACTTTTTTTGACAGTCACTTGGGAGCTGTTCCTTATTTGCCTAAGTTCTGGGTTTACAGTGATGCAAGCAACGTGATACTATTTAGCAGCTCTAATAGAGGTCAAGGTCCTGTTGTCTTAGGTATTGTAAAAATGCCTTGTAAAAGGCTGTACATTATCCAAATGGGCTACAGGGAAGGCAAGCAAAAGAAGGAATAAACCAGGCCCTCACAGCTGCTCCTTGTAGATGTGAAGCTGAGGCTCAATCAAACATGTGTGCTTTGTCAGCACCTGAAGTGGGACCCAGATCTCCTGAGTTTTGCTCCAAAGGACTTTTTGTTCATATGGGTTGATTCAGAGTCAGTTGCTAAAACAAGCTAAGGCTGCGTGCACTTTGCTTGTTGCTTTATCCCCTTTTGAGTTGAAATGCTTTGAAATGGATCTTTGATAAAGCTCATCCACTGCCGGGACATCCCTAATCTACTTTTAGGGAAGTTTTTTTTTTTTCTTCTCTGAAATCTGGGCAGGGAGGGAGTGGGAGCATGCTCAGTGTCCCAGGTATGAAGCAGAGGAGCGCCTGCAGCCACACCTCTGCCAGCAGCTCTCTGTCTCTGCCTGGGGATCCCAAAACACAGGGAGGGAGCAGGAGAAGGCAGCAGGTAAGGAATGCTGAGCACCAACTTGCACGGCATAGCTGAACCCTGGGTAGGTTTTGTCTGCTCCCTAACACACAAGGAAGAGGTGTGAGTGGGTCTGGAAAGAGTTTCTGAAGGTGCATCCCCGGGTGGCTGCTGCAGCTCTTTGTTTGCTCCTTCTCCCCGTCCTTTGGGGCCATATTTAGAGCCGGGGGTGATTGGGTTTGTCTCTGATGAAGTTCCTGCTCTGTGGGCTGTCAGGGCAGAGCTTGGCCCGTGTCTGCACAGTCAGTGCCCTTGTCAGCTTTGGCTCCAGGTTATATTTTTCAAAATTAGGTTTACAAGCTGCTAGTTTTATCAAAAAAAGCTGTTGGATTTTTTTTTCCCCTTAAAAAAATCCTCCTCAATTTCTTGCTTCTCTGAAAATAGTAAAGTTCTTGCCCTGGCTGTTGTTAGGTGACTGCCAGAAAGGGCAGTGCTCTCATCCTGTCCTAGTGTAGCTAAGAAGTTGTGTGTGTTCTTTGCTGCATTGAAAGCCTAAATATTTATGTTATGGCTCCGGGTCCTTGCCATGATCCTTACTTATAGATCATTGTGGTTATAGTTCCTAAATGATTTGAGCTCTAATAAATAGTTTATTCTGTTTCATATCAACAAGCCAAAATAATAATTGATCTTTCAGGATATAAACTCCTTTTATTACTTGAGGTATTGTTTGCTTTTATGGTTCAAGTTGTTTACAAGGAATTGTTTTTATGCAATATATTGTTCGCTTGTGTATTCTGAAAGAATAACAATAAAACATTATCGTGCTCCTGATTTCCCTTTGAAAAGGCAAAGCAGCTCTCCAAGCACGGTTGCTTTCTGTGCTGTAATGGTTCTGTGCTCTTTACCATTGTGTTCCTTAAATAAAAAGCACAAGATGATCCTGCCATACAGAAACACAATTGTTTCTGTAAACAGTGTGTGCTCTGGTATCTGTTGCAAGTAACTATTTCTTGTTTATTATTTTATCTTCTTAATGAGAAATCAAGTTGCTGATACTTCCTTGTTTTTTGGAACTAATTGTTCCACGATTTTAAAAAGCACTTAATATAATTGGTAGTCATTAACTTCTGATACAATGTGATGTAAATGGAGGAAGTCCGTGTCTGAAGGGCTCTCGTGGCACAGATGGTCCCAGCAAGGATTGCTCTGGGTGCGCGTTCAGTGAATTCCCTAACTTCAAAGCCTCCTGTTGCTTTGTGCAGGAGCAGAGTTAGGGACCAGCCTGTCCATGGGCATTGGGTAGGGCTGATGAAATTGGGAAAACCTGTGTTTCCCAGAGCTAAGCACGGGCTCAAATACCTGACTGAGCTCAGCCGTAACTTGTTCTGTGTTACTGCCGGGCACCTGCATGTCCTGCAGATCATCACGGGGCCGTAGTGGGGGCGGCTGGGGAGAGTCTGTTCTCTGCTTTGAAGGGTGGTGATAAATGTCAATCCCCCACCCCCAATCATCTTGTTGGGCAATGCAAATGATCCCCCAGGTGACTGATGGGGAAGGGAAAGGTCGGCATTTATAGCCCTGCCGGCAGCCGCAGGAGAATGCTCCGAAAGGTGCAGAAATTGCTGGAGGGATGAACTTGTTGGGACAGCATCCCTGGAGCCTGGAGGGACCGGGGACAGCGTCAGCACAGCACCCATCTCTGGGGAGAGGAGGGGACATGGCCAGCAGGTACCACGAGCAAGAGCTGTAAATCCTTCTGGAGCTCTGGCAGGTTCTGCAGGAGGGCGCTTGAGCTGCAGCAGGACGGGCAGGATGCAGGGAAGAGGTCTGGGTGCTGAGCTGTGTTAGTGCTGCTGCCCTGCCTGCCCCTTGCCTGAGCAGGAATGTGGCAGGCAAACTGTTTTTCTTCACCAGGCAGAAGGGGTTGATGTATTTTCATGTCCAAATCTCACTACTGGGTGTGCCTCAGTTTGGTAAGTGTTAACCCGGCCTAGCAGTACTGACTGCTCTCGCTTGCTGCTGTGCTCGGTGCTTTTTCCAGCAGCAGCTTTGTCACAGTCTGTTGGTGACAAAAGCACCTGAGGAGGGCAATGGGCTGGTTTCCCTGTGAGGGTACTCTGCTGTTCCCTGCTGGCAGCTCTCCTGAGTTCCTGTGCTTGTCTGATGCTGGGAGAGCCAGCACAGTTCAGGGCAAACTTTGGGTTGTCTCATCATCCGCACTAATTAGGTGCTTTTCTCTCTCTCTCTCTTTTTTTTTTTTTTTTTTTTTTTTTCTCCTTTTCTGTCTGGAAGCCTGCTGGAGCCCAGAGGCTTTAAGTTCTCTCTGCAGAATCTTCCAAAAGCAAAGCTTGAGGGATGTGTCCTTCTGTACAACACTCGCAGAAAAGGGAGATTACAAACCTCCCTGCTATGTTTTGCACGCCACAACTTGAAACCTTCAAGCCTGGAAGGTGGGCTGCCCAGGTCCTGGCTTCCAGAGAGAGCCTTTGAGAAGAGCAAACTGCTGTCTTTTGCTGCTTCCTCTCTCCCGAGGCATCTCCAAAACTGTTTCTCTGTGAATGAGTTTAACTACAAAGCCTGGCAATAAGTGGCCTTCCAAAACTGTGCATTTTCAGTCTCCTGATCTTGCTGCCCTTTGTCTCTGGGCTGTTCTGACCTATTCATGTCAAGAGGGCAAAGAATCTGTGAGACTCTGATAAATTTGTACAGCCCCTGCATAGTCTAGGAGAAGGTTTAATTTGATCTGACATTTACTAATCTGCCAAGACTTTCAGTGATTTGTTTTCATACCAAGTTGAGTTTTGCATCCCGTTGAGAAATGGGTAAACATATTGCATTGGTAACAATAGCAAGTGCATGAAGCCAAGAATTTGTACTTATGCACTTGAAAATTCTTTTCTGCTTGCTTTTTATGGGGATTTATTCCTCTTGCTAATTGTCAGGTTGCTAATTTCATTCACCTGGTAAAGTGCTGGCAGAGTGAATTATCTGTGAATTATGTGAGATGTTTTGTTTGGTCTAGTCCTGCATTGCATTCATATTTTCCTGAGGCTGTTGCTTTAGCATGCTGGTTGTAAAAGTGGTTCCAAATATCAGATCGTTTTTTTACACACCACATGTGACTGGTCTGATAGCAGCTTGTGTAGTGTACAGATATTCGTGAATTTATGTCCTTAAATGGCTCTCACAGCGTGGTGGGAAATTCCTTGATTATTTATGTGTTTCTCATACCTTGTGAGTAAATTAGTGAAAGAGTGAAATTCTCCAGTGTAGTTTTTTTGTGTGTTGTTGGTTGGTGTTTGTTTTTTTCCCCCCCCCCCGCTTCAACTTCTTTTAAATTTCTTTTACTTCTTTTGTATATTTTAGGATACCATGATTAGGTAATAGTAAAAAAAAATTGTGTTTAGATCTGGAATCTGTATTCAATGAAGTCACGCTAGGAGTTTGCTTGAACCCCTGGATTAGAAAAATCAATTTCACCGTTGTAATTGTTGTATCTGAAGCCCAGAGGATGGTGATCCCTTTTTTGTAAATACTTTTCCCTTACAGAAATCCACAGTGATGTCATAAGAACACACACCCTGTCCTTACAGTGCAAATTTTGATTTCAAGCCTGAACAACGTATTGCCTGCCATAAAGTAAAGCATAGTGATAGATCTGACAGTAAAGATTTCTGTGCTTGGGACATCACGGGTCCTCATTTGGATTAACCCATTGGTTTAGATTTGTTTCCTTGCTGTGAGAAGTCTGTTCTGAAGTTGAGACACTGGATTAAGGTTTCCAGGGCTGAGTTTGAAGCCTGTGGGTGGATGCAGCCCCTCTGGGGGTACTGCAGTGCTCCTGATCCCCCCTCACCAAGGTCTCCGCTGTCACTGCACCGGAGACTTTGCTGCTCCTTCCAAGTAAAACCCAAATCAGTACCCAGTGTGTGACCTTATGTTATGTAAGCTTTTGTTGCCCAATTTCCTTCCTTGCAAGCCCTCCAGCTCTCTGCTGGATGGAGCACAGTGGGGACTCTGTTCCCAGCTGGGAATGAGGTGATGGTGCCTGCAAGGACACGTTAACCCCCACCAGGGGAAGCCAGAAACAGCCTTATGCCCCTCTGCTTTCCTAACTACAGACATGTCCCCTTTCTGTGGGGAAAGGGCTCCGGCCAGCTGAGCCAGCTCCAGGGCCTTGTGGCAAGTCAGCAGTGTCCTTGTTTTATTTCCTCAGATTGTATTTCATTAACCTTTTACCTTGCTTGCTCACTGCAAACTAATTTCTGCCAAGCACAGGAGTGAGCTCGGGGTTCCTGGGCTCCTCCACCCTGCTGTGCACTCCACCTTTCCAGTGGGTGCTTGGAAGTGCTGGCTGAGCTCCTCAGCATCCTCCTCCTCCTCACCTGGAGCAGCATCCCTGGCCAGAGCCAGGCAGGGACTTCAAAGCACTGGGGAATGGTTTCCAGCCTGGTAACCCAACAGCAATCAGGAAGGTGATCGTTCATTCTGGAATTAATAAAACGTTAATTGGCTGCCAGTAAAACTGAGTCAGGCACAGCTGCTCTTGTGTTTGGTTTAGTTTTAAAACGACTTAGGATAAAATCTGTTGACAGCTTAAAGCTGTGTAGCACTTTTAAAATTTTTTTTTAATTCTGTGTTCTCATCCTAAGTAAGCTGGTAGAAGGTCTGGGATGGTCACCAACCATGTTACTCAGGTTTTGGTATCAGCATATTAACTGCACACTTGGCACTTTAGAATTGCAATGGCTTTGTGTTAAGCAATTCTTTTGATAATAATCAGAAGGGTTATGGGTTGAGAGACAAATTTATCATGTCTGGATTCTTTCTTAGGGTTTAAAAATTAATACCAAGTTTTGAAGACAAAAGGATTTTCAGAGGGATTTTTAATAACTGAGTACTCATATCATCTTTTTTTTTGCCCTGTAGGGAAACTCTGAGCCACTCTTGACAGTAAATCCTCTTTCTTCATTAGGATTTTTGCTATGTATAAGTCATGCCTTAAAAAACACCCCAAAACGCTACTTTTTATTTTCTCACCTCCCAATGAGAGAATGTTGTCCATTTGGTCAAATGCTGTGAAAGTGGGTAGGAAGGGTGACTCTGAGTAGAACTCTGTTCTCACCAGTGGTTCTGCTGGCTGTCCAGAGTGACAGGGGAGAAGTTTGTCTGTCCATTTTGGGGACCACAGCCTACCTTTACCCAAATGTTGGGTAATTGTGAGTGTGGCATCAGTGGGGAATGATGCTGAAATCCAGGGTGCTCTGCAGGCAGGTGGAGCAGGCTTTGCAAGCCATGAACTATGACACAAAGCCAGTCTTAGTAAATACATGTAAATACATTAATTGTCAGTATTTTGGATTGTAAATGGGAAAAGATGGTGAAGTAAAGGGGAGTCCTCTCTTAATTTCAGCTACTGCTGCTTTTAGTCTTATGATCCCTGAAACACACTCCTCCCCTTAACTTATTTTGTGGGGCTGTGGCACATCCACAGAGTGCAGAGACATCAGCAGAGAACTGGTTAACATAGTAGAGACTCTTTACCCTCCCTTTCTTTTTCTCTCCATATCTCCTTTTTTTTCAATGACCTGGCCAGTGCACTAAAGCGTTTGATTCTGAAAGCCTTAAAAATGCTGGTTCAGGCCCAATTGCTTTTATATGCCAAGGTTAAGTATGATGTAGGTTTTAAATGTGTCAGAAGAAGCTTATACATGCATAGCTTGCTTTATGTCTTCAAATATTTGACATATGCAAAAAAAAAAAAGAAGTTGTAACTCATTGCTCACTGAGATGCTTTTAAAAGAAGCTGTAAAAGAGAGATTCTTCAGTTGCTTTTGCCATGTTAAATGTTACCTCATTAATTCAACTTGATATTAATCTTTAGGCAGTATGCTTGGCAAAATTCATCCCCAATTCACCCAGGCAGGATGGACCTGGGCAATTAATGGCAAAGTGGAGCTGTTTAAATGATCTTTGGGGAAGGCCTTCTGCAAAGGAGGAGGTTTTTCATATGAAATATGATCTTGTTATCCTGACCAGGAGGCTGTTTGTTCAAAAGGCCAAGAGTATGACAGGGGTCTTGGTTCTCATGCCCAAAGTTCACTGTCCAGGGATTTAGCATCTTTGTTAACTGTTTGCTGAACAAAGGTGATTTTAATGCTGTATATTAAGATAGGCTTTCACTGCCAACTGGTACAGCTCTGGGACGTGTCACTGCCTGTTACTATGGAAAATCTCTTTAAACATCTCTTTTCATCTTTTCTATACAGTAGTACCTTCTATTTTGTTCCTTTTGTTCAAGCAGTTGGGAGATTATGTTCTTATTAGTCCACTCTTAAATAGCTACAGATTAGAAAAGGCCTTTTTATTAAAGCTCTGTTGTAATTTTGCAAGTAATACATCGTCAGGAAATCGAATACACTTTTTTTACCAGAGTGGATAATTAACCACTAAAGCAATTTATCAAATGCTACCCAGTGGGTTCCCTGTCATAGAAGGTGTTAAGTCAAGGATTGATGTATAGGGAAATGCTCTTGTTAAAGCAGAAGCCAGGGAGGAATTGATTGATATGATGTGGCCTGTGTTACTGGGGAGATGGGAATAGATCATCTTGGAGTCCCTCGAGGCTGTAAATCCACAGGAATCTGTTACCTATAAATACTGATAGGAGATTAGATCTGCATGTGTAAACTGTATTTAATGTCTCTGAGTGATGGTGGTGCCATATTGAGGCATTGTCCTGGTCCCAGCACGGTGTCACCTTGTGAATTAGTGGGGTGATTTAATGAGCACCCTCTGTGTGTGTTCACCGAAGTGAGCCTGGCTTAGCTGGAGAAGGGAGATCAGGTGCTCAGAGACCAGGATGCCACTGCAGAGAAGATTTCACAGTGAGAACTGCCCTCCTCCACTGTTAGCAAAAAAAACCCCTCCAAACTGAAATAATGAAGACTTGTTTGTTTTATGCTCTTTTTCCCAAGGAAAAGTGTCAGTGTTGAGGAATTTTATATATATATATATAAAAAGAAAAGAGACTAAATGGATTTTTTTCCTCTGTTCCTTTTTTTGTTGAATGCATTTATTTGCTCGCTTTCCTTAATAGGTGAAAAACTTGGAGGCTTTCAGGTTTTAATAACACCTGGCTTTGAATTTCATCCAGTTCTGACTGTAAAATGAATGCCCCATTTTACAGCTGAGTAACTTTGGGAAGCGTTAAAAACCTGCGACCCGATTAGCCCTTCAACGACAGGATACTTCACGTGCTTTGGGGGATTAGTGCGAGTGTGCTTAAGAAAACGTTTTTCTATTTGTGCTTTTCTGCTAGTCATTGGATTCGTACTAATGGTTATCTTTACTTTGTATTAGCATTTATATAATGACAGATTTATTTGAGCTGCAGCCCGTTTTGAAAGCAGTTTCTGGCTGAATGATGGCGTAGCTGTGGCTGGTGCAGGAGGTGCCTGCCCGTGACTGCTAAAGGCTCATGGAGTGGCACTTTGTGTATTGTGGCTTAATGGAGGGGCTGTCTTTGATCCAATTATATCACTTTGTTATTAAGTGTTGAGAGGGCACCTATAGTTGAATGAGGGAGTGAGAACTTAGTCGTGCATTTTAGAACCAAAGTGCTTAGATGTGAAAACACGGAGTTGGTTGTTTACATGGGGTTTATTGTGAGTGGTTTGTTTTTCAGCAGTGACTTTATGTTTAGTTCTCCCCTCTTCCTCCAGCTCGGTGTCGATGGGGCTCTGCCCATCTCAGTCCTCCCCTCTGAATGCAGATGCTGGGATAGGGGGTCTGTCCCACTCCCTCGGGGCACTGCCCCGTGCTCTGCACATGGGAAATGCTGCTGGAGCCTCGGGGAACCCAGCTCTGCTTTCCTAAAGCCCGGTCAGCAGAGATGCCCTTAACTGGACTGTTGCCAGTGATGAAACACCTTCCCCTCCCTTTTTTTAGGGGTTTTATGGTCATGTCCCTGAGCACTGAGTCAGAGCCCCTGTCCTGGGGTTTCGGCTGCCTCCTCCTTCCCATTTCCAGGCAGAGTGATGCTGTCTGGCAGAGAAAGCAGGGATGAGGGGAGGAGGGTGCTGCAGAGAGCCTCCAGCACTGGGTATCTGCTGCAGCCTCTCCATCAGGTCCCACTAACAGATCTGCACCCTGTCTTTGAGATACCAATTTTCTGGACCAATGGATTCAAAGGTCTGTCTGTCTCTGCTTTATTATTACTATTTATTGCCTCAGCGTTTGTTTGGCAGAGGGTTTTTGTGTTTAATACCAGCCCTGCTGCCCATTGCCAGGAAATTTAGAACCTGTGAGTGATTTCAAAGGCCATCTGACTCCAAAGCTTCCAGCAGGATTTATGTTTCTGCTGGTGCAGAGTTACAGTGTCATAAGCTTTTTATTTGTTCTTATTATATCATGGGCATCTGCAGACTGTTGAGTCCAGTTTTCTTCAGCTGTTTATGTGCAAATACGTCTCTGATCTTGTGAAAAGAGGTCATTCATTATTTCCACTGACTGCTGCTTCAAGGAAAAGCCCCCCTGCCATAAGTCATTAAAAGAAAATGGAATTAGTTGTGCCAAACCTGATGGCTACAAAATACATATGACTCCACTGTACATAAGAAGGCTGAAAAAAGCTCTTGGTTATTTGGATTCAGTATCTGATCAGGTTTTATTCTGTCTGCAGTTCAGCTGGCACTGGAACCTGGGGTGTGCTGCCAGAGGTACAGTGGGATCCCTGAAAGGCTTAATTTAATTTCCAGTTGTTGTAAACAATCATTTATTAAACTCCTACTCTGTTTCCTGCCTGGCTGAAACAGTAGCAAGTTCCCTTCCAAGATTGCTTCTAAAATTGTGACTTTTGGTGGAATCCAAAGGTTGCAGTGTGCAAGACCTGGGGTCTGGTCCTTTTACTTGCAAATGACTTATGAATTCTGAGTCAGGGGTTACTATTTAAACCCATTTCTCTTGGTTTTCAAAGTAAATATGTTTATTAATGCAGTGTGTTTTGAACAGCTGCCAAATGTAACAGAATAACTAGGTTTAGTATTTTTAAGTGCTTTTCTGGAAATCTTCATTTTTTACTTCCTGATATTTCTTTTCTTTTTTCTTTACTAAAAAGGAATGTTTTGCCAACTGACGTGATATGTAATCCATCGGGGAAAAAGACACGTTTTCTAGGTACTGATCTGGGGTCTGTGGGGGGGTATTTGGTGGGTGCTGGGTCACTGTGAGATGAAGCAATGCAGTCATGACATGACCAATCCTGACACTTTATTTCTGCTTAAAGCTTTACTATGATCTAAGGATATGATGCATTCAAATAAAGCACATTTCTGTGCCGCTAATAAAAGGTCTGTAACAGAGTTCAGGTCACTGAGTGATAAAAATCTACTTTTACTCCCCCCCGAAGTTTTAGCCCTGTCTTTCAAACGTCATCTGGAGGTATTGTCATTATCTGTATCTGCTCGTTGTGCCTTGGACAGGCAACAGAGACTTGTGTGGGAAAACAATATCCTATACAAGATAATACAGCTGAATGGCTCTGCTTTTGCTAATGCTTCTGCAGAAAAGATGGCTATAACTCCTGAGTCCTGGGCTGACAGCACTGCTGGAGCGTGTGCCACCCTGGCAGTGTCATCTGCCTTCCTAGCATTTCATCTACTGTACACTTGCTTATCCAAATACTGCTTTGTTATTTTTATAGCTGTCACTTGCAATTCAGCTCAGAATAGCAAATGTCAGAAAAGAGTTAGAAACAGCACCTGCATTTTTTGTGGTGTATTTGTTTGATGGCTCCTCCATGTAACTGGAAAAGGGCAAATACGGAACAGTGGAGTGATTTTGTGAGGGCAGTCAAGGATTTCTGTTTTTGTCATCCTAGGAATCCCTAGCAGGTAGCCAAGATGACAAGTCTCATCCTGCAGAGCTCCATTTTTCTCTCTTGGTATGTATTTTTACCCTAGTATTGATCCTTCTTTGTACAAGGATTTCCAGCATGGCAGGGATGGAGGGGAGCCTCTGTTGAGCCCAGCTGGTCTGGAGGCACAGCCTGCTCTGATATCCTGAGGCATCAATCCAAGCTGTTCTCCAGCGTGGCCTTACAGCAGCATTCCTGGAAATGTCTCTTCTGGATCCTTCGCCAAAAGTTTCAGATGGGACTTTTTGAAAAATAATCTGTATTATCTTTGTAAGGAAAGGTAGTTGTTCCAAAATGCGTATTTCTCATGAAATCATCTCACCTCCTGAGAAGGTTTTCTTGAAAAGGAGCCCTGCTGTGCTTCACTGCTAGAATGATGTCATCTGGAACCTTATCTGTGAATTTTGGACATGTTCCTGTTGTTGGAAGGAGTACTGTGTTGATTCAGATATACTGCTGGGTTTTCTAGCGGGCAGATTGAAAAGGAGCACAGTGGTATCAATTGATGCTCCGTGTTCTGCTGTGAGTAGTTGTGTAGTAATGATTTGTAGCATGTAACTGCACATCTTAACCACGGATGCAGCTGTGTAATTCTTGAACACAGTGAGATGGTTCTTTTAAAATCAGCATTATTTCAGTTTTCTGGCAGGCACTGGAATAGATAGGGGATCTTGAATATTTTTCTTGAAGTCAGTGGACTGATGGCATGGCATTTGGAAGTGTTTGAGGCTGGGCAGGAGTTTTATAAAATCTTCAGGAATCATTCAGTTGTGGTGAGAAGCTGTTGGGAAAACAGGGTGGTCTGGTGGGAGGGAAACTCCAGGCATTGGCCTCCAAGGTGGTCATAGCAGGTTGTCCCTGTGAAAGGATGATAATGGGAGCAGCTGATTTCTTTGAGCTTTGCTTGGGAAGTGTCTATTTCCATAAAACCTAGGCCTACAAAAAGCAAGCTTTGTTCTCATTGTTGCCATTGCTATGAAAGTTCTTCTGATGCTGTTGCTCCTTTTCTGAGCTCATCCAAAAGGACCGTATCAGGACAAGCAAAAGTTTCCACCTTGGTGGTGTGATTTGCAAACCCAGAGATGCCATCCCAAGGTCAGGAGCTGGGGTGGTCATGAGATGGTCTTTGTCTCTGGGGCTGTGGGGAAGGACTCTGGGGAACCTGAGACTAATTTCAGCCCTTTTATTATTATTTTTTTTCCTCCCTTCTTCCCCCACAGTGCGATCCAGCTATTAGTATTTGTGGAAGTTTAATAAAAACAAAAATAAATATGGACTATTTCACTTTGCTTCCCCTGTAATTGCCAGCCCATATCTCCCTCCATTATCCTTTCATCTTCTTTTCAGACTGGCTGATAGTTGCTTAGTGATTACATTTAATGGTGTGAGAGCCTTTTAGTTTGGATACCCTGCTTTTCCTCCCGTCTTGCTTATAGAGATGTTTACATTTTTAGCCAGAGCTATGATTTGTCTCCTATATAATTGCACAGAAAGCAACTGTTCACATTCCTAAACGGGCATCGTGAATTTATTTTGATATCATTCTGATGCCTTTCCCACGCTCAGTTCACCCTGTAGAGTCTCTTGATTAGTTCACCTAACTGTTCCCCTTTCCATAGATTTATTTCTTTGCAGTGAACTGCATAATTTAGCTTGTCTAGTGTGGTCTGTAGGGCTTTCAGAAATTCACAGTAAGCAGGTTGGGGTGGAGGAAACTCTGGTAAAGGAAATATTTCACCAGGTTATGCTTCATGCAGCTGGAGTCTGTGGAGCCATTGGGATGCTCTCCTTGCCCAGGTGCAGCTGCTGCTTGGAGGGCTTTGCCAGTGAAGGTGCCTCAGTGCTGGAGCAAAGCAAGTGCTGGCAAAAGCTGACCATGCTTGGATAGTGTGGGAAGTATCATTTAAAAATTATCTTCTTCATCAGTGTTACCGGTGAAAATTACCAGGATGGAGCTCCTCCAGGGAGAGAGGCTGATCCTCCATCTCCCCTGTGTGTCTGCTGAGGAGAGAGTGGCCCTGAGCATCCTGACTGTGCCAGCACATCTCTGGCCGTGGGCAGGGGAGAGGGCTCAGCACAGCTCTGAGAGCTTGGACTCATCCTTGAGCTGCTGCACTTGTGAGATGGGAAAAGGGGATGGTGTGAACACGCGAGGCACAAAGCAACCGCCTCTGGGATGAGAGCTGCAGTGTTGTTTTCTCAGGAAAAACGTGCTGTGCAATGCAAGGCAAGTGAGAGGCTGAAGCAGTGCAAGCCCTGTAAGTGTTCAGTCTCCCTGTCTCTCTTAAGGCTTTTATCTGTCTGTGTATCTCCTGTTCTGGCACCAAGAAATTTGGAAACTTTAGGAAGAATGTCCAGTCAGTCTTTGATGTAGCAGCATCGCTGGCTCATCATCACTTAAGCCTTTGTTAGGGAGTGAGGAATTTTTGCTTTTTGTTAAAGAGCCAGGAGCTGTCTATTTTCATCACTGAGTTTGCAATCCTAGCAGTTGGAATGAAGCAAAATTCAAAGCTTTGGAGAAGTGGCTGGGGATGTGTGGAATGACTAATGATCCAATATGAGGCCTCAGCAGGGTGAAAAATGTAAAACTAGCATCTCTTCTACTGTTGGGCTTTTTTTAAGATAAATTCACTAGCAATGAGAAGTATTTTAAACGTTGCTGCTGTTGCTGATAGAAACAGGCCATTAAATTGCTACAGTCAACATTCCTTTGGGTCCTGGTCATAAGCCAAGCTGCCAACTATTTGTAAATTTACTGACAGTTAGTAAGCAGAATACAATATTTAAACTGTCAGAAAACTAATATTCGCTCGTTTTGGGGAAACATAGCTCTGTATCTCTTGGGCTCTGGCTTTTCACAGTGTTTGGTTAGTGCTGTTATTCTCTGCTTCTCTGAACTCCAAGACTGACCCAGGAAAAAGCAGCGAGGAGATGAAGAAGAGGCTGCCTGCCTCCCCCTTCCCTGTGCACCCCGTTCTTATCATCCTTAACAATATCCCAGTCCTTTTTGGCAGAGATGCTCCAGATTGCAGCCAAATTCCTGGGCTCCCAGGGCCAGGGCTTTCAGTCTTGCCACGGCTTGCAATAGATGCTGTTCCATCTGAGTGAGCTGTAAATATGAAGACAGACATTCACAAGTGCTAACTATAAATGTGTGGTGGCTTCCTGGGGTGCGCCCTCGGAGATAGTGGAAAGCAGCTTGAGAGAGCCTAGAAAATACTTTGAACTTATTTATCATACTACTAAATTGTTGTGGGAAAAACGGCAGAATCATTTGTTTGCTGCTTGCTGTTGAAATGCAGGCCTGGTATGAATTAACCATGCAAAGAGAGCGCTCTGTTTTGAGCCAGCATTGCTTAGAGAAATCTGCTTTTCTTTACTGTACAGCAGCATTATGGGTTTACCCTGTTGTGGACCTTCATCTGAAGTAGCTTTTTGTGTAACTACCTATGTGGACGTTCATAAAATATGAATCCAGGTGGGTTTTTCCCTGTGCCCTGCTGAGCAGTAACTCTCCTGTCCCATCAGGAGAATGAGGAGCTGAGCTGTTTGCAGGGGTGGACCTCTCACAATGTGGCAATCCTCCCCTTCCCGTGCCTGGCTGAGGGAGAGTGTGTTATTTGCCTCTGAGAAGTGATAAGTTCACTGGGCACTGTAGGCTGTGGCCTTGATAAAGCCAGGAGGATGAGTTTGAATGTACTGCTGTGGTGATTGGATTACAGGCAACAGCAAAGTAAGACACTTCTTTTTTGTTGCTCTTTAATTTAGAGAAGTCTTTTTTTCAGACCTCAGGAAAGCCCCTGTTCCATGTCAGGATTATGCCAAGCCTGAAATGTTTGGACCAAGAGGGGAAGGGGCACAAGAGCTGCTCCTTGCAGAGCAGTGGGTGATCCCTGCTGAGGGTTCACCAGCACTGCCAGACACCTGGGCTCGAGTTCTCCATTTCATCTGGGTGCTGCAGAGCTCGATCCTTTCCCCCTCGCATGCAAGAGGAGCAACCATGCCTTTCTCTATCCTGCTGGTTTTGTCAGAATTTTTTCCCTTAAAATAAGCAGCTTTCCTCCTCAAAAGCAGCAGTCTCCTCTGAGCAGTCCTGGTTTGTGTAAATCATTGTGTTCATAGAAAAAATGTGTTGTAACTCGCTTGCATTCCCCACTGTCTGTGCTCCTGGGGCACGAAGTGTGTGGGAAAGTTGTGCTCTGAATTTCCATCATCACCTCTGAAGTTTGGCCCAGCCAAAAGGTATAAGAAATTGGTAGGTGTTGTGTGATGTGCAGTATCCTCGAGCTACAGCTGACATTACCTGGGCATGGAGAGGCTGCTTTTGTGTGCTGTTGCTGCTCAAGTGCAAATAAATATAATATTTATCACTGTGTGCTGTCAGCGTGTTAGGAATTAAGCCCACAGCCTGCTATACCAATAAGTGTTTTACCAGTCATTATAGCATTTGTCAACATTATGGGCTGCAGTCTGGCAGTAATAAATGTGTGGCGTTCCTGCTAGAGCAAATGGCTTTTCCAAGGAGAGGTGTATTTAATGAAGAACGAACAGCATAAGCTGTAACAGGAGCAAGATCAGTAATTTTTACAAAATGGTTGTAAATGGCACAAAGCAAGGTGGCACGGGCTGTGGAGCGATGTCCCCAAGGGTGCCCTGGAGTGAGCTGGGTTGGGCACCTCCACTCTTTGGCAGATGCATTGAAATTAAGAAAAAGAAGGCAAGCAACTGGTTGCTGGCACTGCTTGCAGGGCTGGGAGTTGGGAACCAGCCTGGTTTGTGTTGGTGGCACGTGGGAGAAGCCTCATCACTGGGAGAGATGCTGAGCCAGGAACTCCACCTCCCACCTACACTGGGGCAGGGATAATGGGGTGGGCTCACAGCCACAGCGAGGGGATGGGTGTTCAGTAACCGGTTTAGAAGGGAGGAGGGAGCTGCAAAGGCTGTTCTTCCCTTCCTGCTGCTGGAAATGCACAGCTTGACTTTTGGTTTCTGCTGCCTTTATTTCAAGAGGGCAGTTTTGATGTGTGTTCAGCTTGCCAGATGGTGGTGTGCAAAAAAAGGCCTGAAAGCATGAGGGAGGAGGGAGAAGCATGTCCCTGCCTGGGACCTGGGGAAACCTGACTTCTGAAACTGCTGTCAGCTGCTGGAGAACCAGAGGGAGTAGTCTGGACTATGCAAATTGGGATTGTGGTATTCATTAACAACACATCTCCACTCTACTACAGGTGGTTGGTTAGGCTTTCAAATATGGGGTTTATACCAACTTTTTTTTTCTTTTTATTAGCCGTGTGCATGAGCTGTCATGTGAGAAGTGACTGTCATTTAGTTCCAGGACTGTTGTGCTGTGTGTCTGAGGGTTTGTCTTCCCTTGTGCAAATATCCTTCTTTTCCATGGACGAACATGTTTGCTTTTTTTTTTTTTTCCCTCCTAACAGTATGTGGCAGGTAAAGGTGGTATAAAAGCAATGGCTTTAGTTGAGATCCAGAAGGTATTTTCATCTACTAGATGGGGAAGGAAGGGTAAGATGTGATGAATCTTTTCTGGCTCCATATCTGTATTGCTGACAAGCACTGGCGTGGGATATCCAAGGCTGCTGCAGCACAGTGGTGAAACCATTTAGAAAAAGGTGCATTATCAAAATACCAGGAGAGAGGAGAAATGAAGCCCTGAGCCCATCTGTCTGAAAGACACTGTGATTAAAGATTCAACTGCAGTAACAAAGCTGTTTGATTTAAAATTAACTTAATGTAGTGTTTGTTTCCTGAAGAAAAGTTGATGCGTTATCTCCCTAACAAATGGCTCATGCTGCAAAAGTGAAGCATGACACCTTCTACAAATCAGACTGACTTTTATAAATGACAGTGTCACCTATCACTGTGTCAGCAAGATTAAGGGATGATTTTTCAAATGGTGCAAAAGCATGTATTTTTCCCTATAGTGAATATTCCACTTGTACCCAAAACATTACTGAAATGGACTTTCTCCGTTGCCACTGCTTAGAAGTAAATACAGTAAATAGTAATATATGTTATGTGTACTATTGCCTGTAGTGAGTATATATATTTAGTATATCTATACACACTATTTATATTTATATTGCTCTAGTAAACACCAAATAGAAAGATTATGCCTATGCAGGTACCAGACATCACGATTACTTTAATTCATGTTTATTAGCTACAAGTCAAAACTCAGCTGGAGTAACCTTGAGACCTTAATGCAAAGGTGTCCAGAGGTACAGTTACACCATCTGTGTCAGAAATGGCTCTTTTCCTTCTCTTCTGTACCTCATCCCTCCTACAGTGAGATACTTAAGGTCTTAAGGCTTAATAACGATTCTGGATCACATCTGTCTTTCACAAGTGTAGTTCTAAAACTATTTATTATTCCCTCTAGGAAAGAACTTAGAAGTTAATGTTTAGAAGATCCTCTTTTACTGCTCTGTGCATATGTTTGATTTATTAAATCTTCCTTAGTTAAGGTGGTTTATCAGCTCTAGGTCAGGGGGACTGTTGGATCATCGATCTTGACCTGTGTAACTCAAGCCACTGGATCCCTCTCAGCAGTTCTGGTGCAGCGCTGACCCCCAGGGCTGAGCAGAGCACTGGGAATGTGGCTCTCCTCCTCACCCAGCTGAGCTTCACAGCTTGTTTTTTATCCTAAGAGCATTTTTTTTTTTTCATTTTGAGATCTGACTGCAAAGCTTGTGTTTTCTGAGTCTGCTCTAGAAGATCATAGGAGCACTTGGGCAAAGCATCTCTGCTCTTGTGTAGAACTCCAGCATGACGAGGAGGGGGGACGCAGCCTGGGCTGCCACCTTGCATTGATCAGCCTCTCTGGGTGACCTTGTAGGATGTGCACACAGGGAGTGTAAGAACAGGTTTCACTGTTTAAAAAAGCAGTGTCAGGCAGTGGAATTTCCATCTGATGTGAGATTACACGTCCCAGTGCATCAGTTCTGTGCACTGATTCACCCCTTTTGGAAAATGGTAATCATGATACCTCTGTCATGCGTTTGAACTTCAGCCTTGCAGTGAATCTCATGAAGTGGCAGGCACAAGACTTCATCATCATCATCACCTCGGGGAAGGGAGGGAAGGGCAGTCCAAAGTGATATTTATTTCTCGGCAGTGATGAGGTCAGGTTTCCAAAGCATCAGTGCTGTGTGTGGTGATGCCTTTTAACTGTGGAGTTGAAAGGATGATGCAACTCTTAAGTGTTGTGCCAAAAAAGGCAAAGAGTGTCAAAAGAGATGACTGTTGGCAATGTCTAAAGAGAAGAAAGCTGATATTTTTAATTTTTTTTTCTTTTTTCTGTCTGGCTGAGGAGCTGCTCTGGGAAGGGTTGCAGCATGATAGGACTGAGTTCTGAGCAGCTCCTGGCAAACCCAAGTGAACAAGCTTCAGTTCAGTTAGAGCAGGGGAAGAGATTATCCATATCCTTTATACAGAGGTGCTCCAAATTTATGAAGGAAAGCACTGATTTTTTAAATTTCTTTTTTCCCCTGTGGCCAACTGTGCTGCCTTAAGTACATTTGCAATCCCCTTTAATTAAAGGGTGTCTGTCAGCCTTTCTCAAGTTTTCTGTTATCATAAGCAGCACAGTAATGGGTACCTGGAGAGAGCACCAAATACCTTTTGGTGCTAAACGAGCTTTGCAATCTGCAGTTTAGCTGAGACAGTTTAATACCACCCAGGCGTTGCAGTGACAGTATGCTCCAGCTATTCTGGAGGCTTTGCATGTCTTATTTTCACCATGTCCTGTTCCTTGTACCTTCATTCCATTTCAGATACTGAGTTTGGAGCTATTGTAAAGTTCAGTTTCAAAATCTCAGGACTTTAATAGTTTTTAACCATGGTGACCACACAGAAAAGTATAAAAGATCTGCCTGCAGGAGACTGCTTGGTTGATAATTTTTTACTATGTGCAAATAGAACTAAGTTAGCTTTTTGTAGTTTAAACGTCTGAAGGTTTTGGGTTTTTTAAAGCATTGCTTTGAACCAAGCATTGATGGCTGTGGCATCACTTAGGAGAAAGTTTTTCATGTTTTTCAAGTGTGTGTGTGTGTGGTTTTGTACGTGCCTGGCTGCCTGCCTGGTGTAGCAAACTATAACAGTGCTGCTTCGTGGTGTTAAAAAAAAAAAAAAAAAAAAAAAAGAAAAAGTCTTAGTGGTCTTGTCACTGAGCTCTTTGTTTGCATAGGGAAACATCTGTCTGAGATTTAATGTGCTGTTCATAACACTGCTGTTAGAGAGCTGTAAATCCTTCCCACTTCTTCTTCCAGGGATTTGATCATTGTGTTTTTCTCTCTTCCTAATCAAAGTGCTGTAGTTGAGTGTTGTAATTAGTATGTATTAATTTATTGATTGTCACTAGTTGTAGTAATATATAATAACATGACAAGATTTTATTAGTCCTGTAATAAAATGTTTAAATATTGTCACTTTAAATAACATTAAAATAGAGCTTTCATATGTTGTTTTTATTATCAATTCGTCATGATCGAGTAATTGCACTTGTTTGCATTGACACCATTCATTCCTGCAAACACAAGCTGTTTAAAGATTTAATTCTCATTTTAGCTTGTTCTCAGGCAATTGGAGGAAGGCAGGAAGAAGGATCTTGGGCAGAGCTGTATGCACTAGGTGTGTGGCATCTGAAAATAAATTGTGTTTTCTGCTACTTACTCCATTGGTTTGGACACAACATGAAGCATGCATTTTCTCCTCCCAAACTGACAGCACGCTTTTCAAAACATGAAGTTGTCATCGCACTTTCTTACCTCACCACCACCTCCAGCTTGGCAATTTTCATGGATTGCACTTCAATTTAAATTCCTGGTCAAAGTGTTAGATAAAACCAGTGCTTTACATCAGTAAGTATTACCTGGAACAGGCACGTGGGTGTTTCTGAAGGATGGATTGGCGTGCTAGCTGTCACCTCCTTTAGCATTCTTGTCTGATCTATACCAGCTTGTTTCAGTAAAGGCCTGTGAAACTGCCCTCACCGTGGGGCTCCTGTGAGCCTCAGAGGGGGTTTGTGTGGGCAGTGGGCTCAGGGACACCAAGCCCTTTTTGGGCTGTTGGAGCCTGTCTTTGGAAACTTCACAGGGAAAGGACTGGCTGTCCATTTTGGCAGGGAAGGAGCTTGGGTGCCTGCTGTTCACCCCTGGGGGTATTTTGGCCCCTCTCATCTTGGCTCCCTGTGGCTTTTCTGGAAGTTTAAATTCGATTTTTGTCTGTGACCAATGCTGAGGCAGTTGGAAGTCACTTGCTATTTCTTGTGACAGTAGCTTGGGAAGGTTTTGAGCAGTAGCTGAAATAGCAGATCTGCTCCCAGGGGTGAGGGGGTCCAAGGGCCATTGGTGACAGGACAGACAGAGATGCTGCAGTGCCAAGCCTGGCTGGGACTGTTTGTCCTTCTGCAGGCTTCTAGGGTAAAACACCTTGCAGAACTCAACCAGAGACCAGGAGGCAGCAGGAAAAGAAGAAAGGTCAGGAGGCACCATTAATTTTTTGGTTCTTGGCCCCCTGCATGTCCTAAAACATTTGAACTCAAAAGCAAGGTGAACATGTGTGGAGGAACAGCTCCAGCTGTAAAGAAGGAAGAGTTGGTGGCCTGGTCTGGGAGCCTTCAGGGAAGAAGGGGAGAAGATAAAAGCAGTATTTTGTACTGTGACCTGAATATTTGTCAAGTGTAAAATCTTCACAGCTTGAAGCTGTGTTTGGGCTCTGTCATCAAGGTCTCCAAATGTGTTAGTGTCTCTCCCTGGAGGCATCTGTGCCCAAACCCTGCTCTCTTGGAGAGTGCTGCCAGTCTTTAAACAGAGCACTTGCCATGGGCTGCTGTATAATAAGGCAGACTGGGAGGTACAAGTAGTGAGTTTTCCTTCTGAATAAGCACATTTTCACTGCCTCTTCTAGGAGAACACTTAATGCTACTATAAAATGTGTAAACCTAATAAATGTCACCTCTGTGGATGGATTTGGTGTTTGGTGTTTTTCTCCCAGATTGTGTGCTGGCCCCTCCCGAGCTCTTGTTCCATAAATCAGGGAGTAATGAGTTGTGTTACTGTCAGGGGTATCATCTTGCAGTTTGGCAGTGGCTGTGGTCTAACAAATGGTCCCAGCGTGGCAAAGCCCATTTGAAGAGAGCAGAAGGTAGGCTTGTACAGAAGTTTTGCCAGCAACATCCATCAGCAATTTCATCTCTCTTATGTCTTTATTATTTTTTCTGGTGTCATGTTTGCTTTGTGTTTTCAGGAGACAGATTGCTCTGATTTCTAGGGAGAAATAAAAACCACCAAAGTTTGGTCAGAAAGCTTTTGCAAATCACTGGGAATGCAGAAGTATGTTGGTCAGCCCTCTGGGCTGTGTCTAATTGCTCTGTCTCCCTGCTACCATGGCAAATTTACAGTGATTACGCTGTTCTTTAAAATAATGAAATTTTTGCCGGACTGTTTTGCCTGTAGATAGCAAAATGTCTTCTGTTTACAGCTGTAGTGTTACGGCTGCTCTTTGCTGGGACAGGGAGGGATGATTTAACTTCAGATGCAAAGTGTGGTGGCACTGGGGGAGTTCAAGGCCAAGGCTTCCTACATTTCTGCATGTTTTCCTTCTATATATACAGACTTTAGTTTCTTTAGAGCAGCAACAATAGCGATGACTATTTTGTGTAAGAAAGGAAGTGAAATGAGTTTTGAAGTTTGAGTGGTATTGAGGAAAGGCAGAGATAAGGAAGGGAAACTTCAATGAACTGTAACATCACACATTTGGAAATATGATGAGGACTACAGTTTATCAGAGACTACCTTTCCCTGGAATTAAGCAAGCAATCCAACATAAAAGCAATTATTTCTGTACCCTAGAGTTTGACCATCTCATTTTTCATTTTCATGGGATCTTCCGAGTAATCACACCTAATGACATATCTGCAAACCCAGGGCAGAACATTGCTGCAAAACTCTGAATCCAAACTTCAATTATAAGAAGAATACTTCCTTCCTTTGGAGGGACTATTTCTCTGCCTTCAGGAAATGAAAAGGAAATTATTTCACTTTTGTGTACAGAAATTCAAATGGCAGTTTTCTGATGTAATGGGAAAGATTTCAGGTGGGATTTAGTGTTTCTGGCTCAAGGCTGTGGTGTGAAAAATGGTGCCTTTGCTTGTTAGACCCCTCTTGGCCATGCATCTGACGTTCTTCATTGTATGGAGCCTGTCTTACTCCTAAGGAGATGGTTTGTGCTATGGGGGGAGGAATTAAGCTTTTAGCCATGCTTTGCCCTGTCTTATTTATCAATGGCAATATGAAGCACAAAGTTAAGTTAAAGCAAACACAAGCTCTTTGCTGGGAATCTGAACATGAGCCAGGGCCTGGGATTTTCTGTCTGTGTTTATGGATGGTCAGATTCAGCGCATGTATTTCAGATATGACTATTGCCTTAACAAGTGCCACAAACAGCAACATCTGGGTGACACCAGTGTGTGAAATGATTGTGTGTGTATGCAGGGAAAGGCTTGCCCATGAATTTAGCCTAGGCTTTAGTGACCTGTTAGTAGATGCAGTTTTATTACCAGATTTTTTTTTTTTTCCTGAGGATTAAGTGGCATTTGGAGCATGTCAATTTAGTCAACTGATGCTTTTGTTAATCATGTGCTTTACTGAAGCAGCATGGTCTGAAAGGGGGACAGAAGTGGCATTTAGTTATGTGTGGAAGACATGGGGGGATTGACTATGGGAAATACATGTAAATAAAAAAAAAAAAAAATCCCAACTCCTTTTTCTGTGCACGTAACATCTGTAAGTTCAGGGTTGCTGCAGTAAGCAAGAGATTAAAGCTAGTAGGAGCTCGGAAGGGATTTGGTTTGTGTTTGCAGTTGGCTCGTGTCTTGACTCTCTACACTGGGGAGTGGAGCATGGAGCCAGCTGGACAGGAGTTAAAGCCAAGCTCTGGGCTGGGACTGTGCTTTGAAACTCTAGACCAAAGGATGTGAGGGCTTTCTCAATGAGAGGCTGTGCAGGATAGGAAAGCCCTGAGACACAGCTTGGGATCGTGCTGCAGGGCGTGTCGCAAAAATGGAGCTTTCCCTGTGGGGAAACGTGCACTTCCAGCTCTGCTCCTGCCCAGTGGCCCATCAAGGAATCCTGGAGACCTGTTTGGGTGCTGTGGATGCCGAGTTTTGCAGAAGGATGTGGAGCCAAGTTTCTGAAAGTCAGAAAGATCTTTCGTGTTCTGGTAGCTGACAATAAACCATATTGCCAGCGTATAATTTAATTGCCAGCATATGGGCCATTTGTCTGACCACAAAAGCTTTCATTCACGTGCTTTAAATTGTTAAAGGCTTGTTATCAGCAGAAATATCACACAGCATGAGGCAGTTTCTTCTTCTGCAGCCACTTAGCTGTGTTGGCACAGTGATCGAGTGGCAGGAGTGTGTCAGCACCACTGTGGCTGTGAGATGAGTGTGTGGGGTGGGGAGCACACACTGGTGGGCTCCCCTGGGCCAGTAATCAGTAGGTGACTATCAGACATGTTTGTCTGGAGGAGAGGAGGGGCTGGGCACAGGGAAGCTGTCATCCTTTGCACATCTTTGTCCCAGACCCCGGTGTTGTGTGGCTGCAGCTGGGGTCACGCAGTGCACTCAAGTATTCAGATCACTTATTAGGAGTGGCATGTGGCACTCTTACAGGTAGTAAATGATTGTGTCTGTGAGACAAAACCTCATTTTGTCATCTCTTACTAGCTTCATTTGTGTCTAGAAGTGCCACCACGGTGTGGTACCTTCTGGTCTCATCTATTCATAGCATTCTCTTGTTGTTTGTGTGAGTCTTCTGGAGGAGAGGCTTCTGTAAGACTGTGGAAATGTGACTGTGAAAGCACTTGAAAGCACTTACGACTTCTCTTCAAATGATTAGATTTCAAATTAACAATGTCCTTAACAGCAAAAACATGTACTGTCTTGAATTATGAACAAGGTGAAATGCATCACACCATCAGCATTAGGTAACTAAAGACAAACTGTTCTTTTATACAAAGCACTTGAAGTTCAGAACTTTGTCAATCAAAACCCCACTATATTTTCAAATCTTCTATTTGTTTAAAAGCTGTCTGGACTAAAAAAGAAATGTTACCTGTTTGAGGTATTAAGGTGTTGCCCCTGGTGAAGGATAAAGATAGATCTTGGTGCTTCATTAGCTGCTATGTGGAAGATTCCTCTTTTGCACATTTGAGATACAAAACTGCAAGAGAGCTGTGGGTCATTTCTTCAGACCCCGACATGCCAGGTGGGATCATGTCTTATATGATACTTACAGAGAATTTAATGATGTAGTTTTCCTTTTCTTGCCTCAGGTGTTCCAAACCTCGCTGACTTGGTGGTTAAAAGCCTTCATAAGGAACCTGATCCTGTGCCGTTGTGGGCAGGACAGTGTCCAAAGCAGCTGCTGGCTCACAGAGAGTGGCATTAGAGTGAGTGCTCGGGAAAATGCCAGATTGCCTCATGCTTTACATCTTCTTATAAAGAGGGTTTTCCAGCAAATGTGTTTTTATCTGTACCCAGCCCAAACCTTCCCCACCCTCACTGTTGGAGAGGGTTGGTGTGGGATGCAGGGAGGCTTTGCTGGCAGTGGTCTCAGGGCGGATATGTGCTCGTGCATTTCTTGGGGATATCTGCTAGTCTGGCCTCAGCCCTGATTTGTCTTGGCATGGCATTACCTATTTAGCACTATACAAAAATAGAACATATCCTCCTGTTCTCTACAGGCTGTCACTTTTTAATTGCTATAGAGGCAGCAGTTCACAGAATTTCTATAAATTTTTTTCCCTCTTTAATACAAAATTTTTCTTGCTTGAAATATCGTTAGTGAACCAAAGAAGCCCTTATCATTTCCTTGGGATAACAGCTAAAAGCTGGTGGTTGCATTGTTGCAGTGACCAGTTCCTCAGATTATTGTGTAATTAATCATTTTATTGAAGGAGAGAAAGCTGAAATGGAAGTTAAATAATTACTAACTTCTTTGCATCATCCATCAAAATCCATTAAAGCCTTTTCAGAACTTATCGACTCTTTCCCAGGTTATGAGTCTGTCTCTCCCCAGCAGTCTCAGCTGTTCCCAGGTGAGTTGCTCTCCTGTAGTTTGTGCCTGAGACAGGGAATTGGTCCCTATGTTAAATGTCACCATAAAGCAGTAGAATACATCTTGTGGAGGGGTCTTGGCCATTGAAGTCTTTTGTTACCAGAGAGGATCAACTTTGCTTCGACCTGCCTGAGCAGATACTCATTTAATGTGCCTGTTAAAAAACCTTCTGAATGAGAGATCCTCCCAGCTCTGTCAGGTCACTTATTTCCATGCTTATTGGAGATAAGAAGCAACAGCCAGAATCTGGAACTTGGGGAAATTTGGGCTCGCTGTACTTAAAATTTCTCTCTGTGTGCTTGTCCCTTAATAATCTTGGGTGTGTTTCTTTGTGATTCTGGTTGCTAATTAACATGGTAAAGATTATTCTTGTGAGTACAGGCAGGTTTTTTTTGGTTTTTTTTTAACGTTTTATCTGCTGATATCTGTGCACAGACTGCCTGAAAGATTGAATCATTTAATTAAAGAAAGAACAAACAAGAGGATTAATGTAATCTATGAGATGGGAACAGGAGACTGGAAAGGGTCAGGGGAGAGCTACAGAGGGCCCACTCAAATGCCTGCTGAAAAGCACACATGGTTCACTGCCTGCTGAAATTGGTAAATAGAAATCCTTTAATACTTCTGGCAAATAGCGAATGGCAAAATCTTGGTGTCAAATATGAACCTTCTCATTTACATTTAGATAGTTTGGGTTTCCTTGTGTGTGTCACACATAGGATAAAACAATGCTCTATTATTGCAAATATTACTTGTAGTGAAAGTAAATATCATTGTCACCAGTGTTAATCTGCTGCACTCAGGAGTCTGTTTCCAAATATTGATTTCTGGTAAATGACCTTTATCAGTGTCACAAGATTTTATTTGGAAAGTGTTTTGTGTCAAAGCCTGGGAACGTTCACTGGTGACCTGGTTACATTTGTTCATAGCCATCAACATCAATTTGCTCAGTGTCTTACAGACCTGTGAAGGATAGAGCATCCTCTCCCTTAACAATTTAGGGGCTGTGATGATTTGGGGGCCAGTTGGGACTTGGTGGCAGTCACCAAGATGGAGAGATCAGCAGATTTCAAAGCTGGAATGATTTTACAGGATGGCCACTTCTAGGAACGTCAATTTTGTGTGATTTTTGAAGCCCCAGTGTGGATTTTAGTGGGACACAGATGTTTAAGAAACCATTCTGGCCTGCAGAACTGGTCCTCATTTCCCAGCTTGGATTCAAAGCTGGGGACTGACTGAACCTCACCTACCAAGGGATTTTCTGTTCTTAAAATTATTGCAGTTTATCAGGTCTGACTTGGAAATAGCTTGCTCATCTATGTAATTAAGCTATAAATAGCAGAGTAAATGAACTTGCTTTTCAGCTTTATAATGAGGTGGTTATTTCTTCTTAAAGTTCAGGAGACTTATTGCCTGGTATGTGAGTGATTTTTCCTAAACCCTTGTCTTTGCTAAAATGATGGTTATTAATTCTGAGGTTCTACAGAGTCAGGTGCTATTTGGGAGTAGTTAAACAATGACTTTGATTTATGGGAGCCTGTGAGTGACAGCAGGAGTTAGGAAAACCTCTCCCATTTTTGTATTCCTCTCTATAAATTATGGAACTGGAAGGTGGGCGCAGGACAAAAAGACATGGTTTTCTGTTGGCATTTTCACTACCTCTGAAGTAAAAATGAGATTACTGAGGTTACCATTTGGCAGTAAGTCAGCGAGTTTGTGTTGGAGGCAGTTATGCCCCTTGGCCAATGTTATTGATAAATCAGATAATAGCTTCTGCCATTGAAGTTTGTGCTCAATTTATTGCAGAGTCGTTCCTGTAGATGGTTTTTCCTGTTGGGATATGCTCTGACTTTGAGCCAGGATGCTGGCATGGATGCTGGAGTAACAGGCCTTGTACCAGCTGCTGGGTGCCACTCTGCAGCGAGCCAAGAGCAACTGATACAGGGGATTGGGTTACCAGGCTAAAAAGTTTGTTTGCTGCCTGTTGGGAAGTGCTTATCCAAAAAGAGATGAGAAACTCATGCTTAGTTTTTAGATGAGAATCAGCCATGCACAACAAGAACAGCTTAAAGTGGCTTGAAACTCAGTCTCTTGTGATGCCAGAGTAGCAGATGGCCTGTTGTCACTGCCGATGAAAATTATGTTAATTAATATATTACAAAACTGACTCGGGTTGAACATTTGTTTCTTATGAGCATGTGATTATCAGCTTTTCTGGAAGATAAATTTTGGGAATATTTCAACTGATATATTTCTCTGAAATAGCTTTCTGGAGGTCTAATGAGCTGTTTGTTTTTGGTGCTGTAATGCTAAATGGGTATCAATCATTCTGTTGGTGTTAACTTGGAGATAGTGGAAAGCAGAGTAAGAAAGCCTAGAAAATCCTCTGAGAGTGTGCACTCTCCCCTGCTGCACACGTGTGTGCCCCAGAGATGGCCACACCACGGCCCTGTCTTGAGCAGCAGCTGTTTTCCATATTTACAGCAGTGGTTTTATGGAGGGATGGATTGAGTGAAGATCTGGATTCTTTCCTATTCATGGGCCAAGACCTTTTATGTACCTTTTTTTTTGCTCTAAAGGAAAGCTGTAGAAATCCAGGATGTTTTCAGGGGACTCTTTGCCCGCCATGTAGGTTTCCTGGCTTTTATTAAACACCAGGCTTGAGGATGGATGTTTCCTTCGGTAAATTTCCCAAGCCAGGGCCAGCCCATGTTTTTACAGTTGAAAACTAACTTCTACATGGCCTGGTACCATCAAGATTTCATTTCTTTTCTTCTAAATTACTGAAAAGTCTTTTGAAAAGCCTTACGTGCTGCCCCTGGAGGGCCTTTGTACACAAGGTAGAAAGCTTTGCATTCCTTGCCTGTAGAAGCTGTTGGCTCAGGCTGAAGGATGGTTTTGACAATAGCAGGCACAGATGCTTCAGAAGGTGTAAATCCTCCCCCGTCGGCAGATGCAGATAATCTGTCCCCTACTGTTAGCCACATCCTGATCTCTAACAGATAAAGACTGACTTAATCCCCAAAGCATGAGCTTTAATATCCTTTACAAAAGCCTCCTCCTAATTCGCAAGGCCCTGGTGTGGTTTTCTCCCCCTTGGAGTCTCTGCTGGGTGGCTGAGAGCTGTTCAGGGCTGTCTGAAAGGCAAAGGGCTGTTCTCTGGAAGGGCTGCTCACTGCCCCTGAGCTGCTACCAGCTTCCTCTCTGCAATCTGCAGAAGCTGCTGACTACTATTTACTGTTTACTAATTGTTTAAAAATTACTTTTGTTATCTCCTCTTTGACTTGCTGTCTTTGATTTTCCTGTGAAAAGAGGTGTTTTTTGGCGATGCAGCCCTTGCTCCAGTGTCCTTAGTGTGATACAGCCCTGTTCCTTCACTTCTGCAGCAAAATGGAGAGATGGGCTGTTAGCCAGGAGAAGGCACTGAGTGAGCATTGCTTTGTTTTGTGAGCAAACCAACCCTGTCTGGGAGCCCTTTCCCATTCCAAAAGGCTGGGATTTGCCCTCCTGCAGGTCGCTGCTGGCTGGTGTGGGCAGCAAGCCCTGGAGGGAGATGAGGAGCCTCTGTGGCTCTGCAGGTGCCAGTGCAGTGAGTGGAACCCAGCCTGACACTGGTGCCAGTGTGAGGGATGATTTTGCTGCCCCAATGGTGCTTTTAGTTCAGGAAAGCACCTGGGTTCTGAGAAAAGCCAGCATTGTTCTGTGAGAGCTCTGTGCCCTTTCTAAGCATGTGCCCCTGTTCTGTCTCTGGAAAAGTCTGAGCAAATCTGAGTTTTCCCCCCTGTGAAACCATGAGTGATGCTGCTCCACCCCAGTGTTTGTTCCCTGGGAGGCAGCAATGGCCTGGAACATCTCCATGTGCCTAAATCTGTGTAAGCACAAGGCTGTCCCTTCCCTGCTGCACTGAACATTTGTGAAGCATTTGAGATCCTGTATGAAAATTACAGTGGAATATTTTGGTTGTATTTCCCTAGTCACTGTAAAAGCACAGTGCAAGCACTTGTTTTGGAAGGATCTGGAGGGAGTAAAGAGCTTGTGTTGAAGGTTGAGGGGTTTTGATTTTTTTTTTTTCTTCTTTTTAGGAAAACATGCTTGTTTTAAGTAAATTGCAAAGGACTCTGAACACTCATGAGAGCAGCTTTTAATTGCTTTGTAGCAAGTGTTATTTTTCTTCACAATCTCACAATTAACCTACTCCCTGTGGCTTCCCACTGTAAGTTCCGCTGTTGGTACAAATTGATTTTGCCTCTGCCTTTTGTGTTGGGAGGAGAGGGGAAATTAATTCCCAGTGCCCTTGGCTCACTGGAAATCTTTTCCTGCCAGGGCCTCTGAATCTAAATGGTGTTCTGGGATTATTTAAGGGCTGAGCATCTTTGTATTGTCCTGAATGCTATTTCATTCCCTTCTACCACCTCTCCAGTCTTTATTTTCTCCTAGAATTTAAATTGCAGCTTGCATTAGCGATGAACAGGATTATGCAGGTGTGAGTGACTCAGTGATAAACCTTGTGTTTCAGTGGCTTGTTAAATTTGCAGATGGAGTAGGGGGAAAAATCCTCTGTCATTTTGAGCTGAAAATGTGGATGCCTGAACTAAACCAGCAATTCATTATATTTGAAGGAAAGTTTGGACAGGGATTTGCTTACCTAATTTGAAATTGTCTTTGAATTAGTCTGTGACAGTCTTTATATGAAAAGTCTAAGAGTTTTATTTTGCTGTCAGTGCCTGATCAGTGCATAATGGCAGCTTGAGATAGTGAAGAGGTACAAGTGTGTGTAGTTTGCACAGCTTCCAGGGCCGTAAATAGACTCTGGCACACGTTTCTTTTAAAACCTTGATCTGAGCAGCAAGTAAGCATGTGTGTGAGCAGTCTCACCAGTTCTGCAGTGCATGGCTGTGGTAGGAAGGACAGTGAAATCCCGACAGAGAGCAGTGGGGCTGTGTGCAGGTGTGCCAGCACGGACATCCAGCTGTCTCTGCATATGCTGCTGGGTGTCTTCAGTTCTGGTACTTTTTTTTTTTTTTTTAAGTGCAGAGGTGTGGGAAAATAGTGCCATTAGATACTGTTGGTGAGTGCTGTCTGTGCTCTGTGCAGACAGGGAATGGGATGCTGGAGGCTGTCAGTCGTTGTTTGCCGTGCAGGGTGAATCACAGCCCTCACTGAAGGGGAGGCAGCGCACAGGCACACCCCGCCTGTGAGCGTGGGCTCAGAGTGTCCCTGGGGTGTTCTGGATGTGTCTTCAGCTACATCCGGAACGAGCAGATAGCTCTGCAGAGGGGAGAACACATCTTACAGCCTGAGAGTGCACAGGAGAATTAGAAATTATCTCCAGAGGACGTCAGGAATCAGCCAGGAAAGATTTCTGAGAACATGCCCTCAAGCACTGCGAGCAGCTTCCAGTGGCAAGAGGCTGCTCCTGGCAGGTCAGCAGGCAGGCTGTGAGTGGGGTTTGGAGCAGTGCTCCAGTCAGGGAACCAGAGATTTGCAGCCACAGCTACCTGTTAGTAACAGATGGTTTGATCCTGGAACTGGAGGTCAAAACCAAAAGACTGGTGATGTTGAGCCATGTTTGTCTTGCCTTCCTCAGCAGCCTGGTGTGGCAGTCTGGGGGAGTGTCAAATAGAACATCCAGCCTGCTCCTTGGCTTCAGCCTGTGGGCTGTGGCAGCCCTCGGAGGAGGACAGAGGGGTCCCCAGTGACCCTGACAAGACCACGCACAGTGACATGGCCATCACAGCCGTGTCACATACTCCTTTCTGTGGATCATGGAGATCTTTTAGCAGGCCCTTAAGTGCCTGTGGTCATAGTCTGTCTCACCTTAGGTTAGGGTTTAATCTGTCTGTTTCTTTGGTTGCTAATAGTGTGCTTTACTCTATGATTTCTGACCTCGTCACTTGAAAAATGGATCTCAAGTCTCTGCTTTCATTGCTTTGCCTTCTTGTGTAAGTGATGAAAAAGATGTGCTGAGGATGTCATCCCTTGTACTTCTGTTGCTAGCATGGTTTTTAAAAGCAGAAAAACAAGTGATCTCATTCTGTTGGAGGGATTTGTAGACAGAATTGCCTTTATCATCTTTTTCTCTATCTCTGTGTGGCTGTTGTTCTTCCCTTCACTGTCTTTTCTCAAATACATCTTGACATAGAACATGTCCATACAGGGATCTTCAGGAAAGCTGAATTAAATTAACTAGAGGTGTGAATTTAAAAAGGATTATTTAAACCTCATTAAACCTCTGTGTTTGCACACTTTTCAAAATTAAAGTTGCTTTAATTTGACTTCAGTTCACTCCACTTCCTAAGTGGAGTAATCTCAGTTTAATTAAGGCAAAGTAATTGAGTGAATGTCCAAAGAGAGACTTAATATCAGGTAGGAAAGGAGCATTCAAGGAAAATGAGTAAAAGAGAAGTTGAGCTTATTCAAAACTAATAAAAGCAGAAACGCTTTCCAGTCTGAGATGGTACAAGAATTAGACATAATCTGTGGCAAACACTAATTGTTATCTTGGAAAGGATACTCTATCAACAAGTGAGAGCCATTTCTTTTGGCTCACATGTGCAAACTCTCATCACTCCTTCAATTCTGGGCACCAGCCCAATATTGTGAAGGGAGAAAGCTACGTGTATGAATGTCTTCTCTTTTTGCTTTATTCATTCCCTTAGGAACCAGAGTAGATTTATACCAAATAATAACCTGTTTGTTTTTATTTTACCTCCCTGTCTCCTCCATTTGTTTCTTGCACAATATTTTTCTAGTGCTTTTTTTCTTGAGGAGAAAGGAGAGAGGAAGGAAGAGGGGGTGAAAGCACATCCCTTCTTTCATGTGAAGGTGCTTATCTCCACCTGTGCAGGAGGTGCTCGGCCAGATCTCATTTCTATCTTTTTTTTCCAAAGAAATTCAGGTCAGGTTCCTATCTGTCAGTTCTGCAGAAGTTCACCAGCAGCAATGGTGAGAAAGCTGAAGGGGTGTCACTCATGACAGCAGGAGCGTGGAAGGCAAAGGCAGGATGTTGCGTGGTGTTGGAGGTGCTCAGCATGACCTTCAGTCTGATTTTCATCATCTGAGAAATACAGTAACTAATGAAGAAGCTTTTCTGCTGCAGAAACACGACTTGAGCAGCATTAAGCATCATGATGTTTCATAAAAGCCAGGAAAAAGGTGTGATTTACACTCCTAAGGCCCATTACCTCTTTGGGCAGGGTGAAGCACCAGGAGTGTAAGTTTTGTTTATGCTTGCACTCTGTGTTGGGTTAGTAAATCCAAGCATATGGATGAGGAGTTCTGTAAGTATTTTCCAGCTTCCTTGCTTTGCCTCTGTGATGGAACAAATATTTAGTGAACTGGAGTTCATCCTGGGATAAGCTAAGCTGGCAGTTTGTATTTTTTTATCCTCTTATATTTTTAATGGTGGAAATGAGCTCCTCGGGGTTTCTCCTCTGCTCCCTGGCTTGCAGTTGGGTAATTTTTTTTTTTGTGTGGGGATTTTGGGTTCTTCCCCATCTCTTTTCTTACGGAGCTCCGTGCAAAGGGCTTTTCTAAAGGGAGCAGATCTCGTCTTCTTCCAACACTTCGTCCATCCCTGAGATGTTCATGAGCCAGTGCCTGTCCCCATCAGCTTCAGGGGCATCTCAGAGTCATTCAGAAGCTGAGTTCTGCCCACTGGCCTCTCACAGCAGGGCAGTTCACAAGTACAAACTGGATGGTCAGAGGGAGAAAAGGTAGGTTCCTGCTGTTTCTTTTATGGAATGTTTATTCCTTAGAATCATATTGTATCAAAGTGTTTGTATCCGAAACTGGTTCTTCTCTCTACTTTGTTAGACCCAAACCTCAGGTTTCAGACATCTCATGGTCATGCAGTGCAAGAGGTACAAATTTTGGTTTTGGGGTTTGATTTTGTGTTTGGGCTGTCAGCTGTGCAAAGAAAGGGAAAAAAGGACACAGTTAACAAAGTTGTCTGTGTAGGAGATGATGTATGCTAAATTCGGAGACTGTTTAAACAGACATTTAACAAAAAAGCAAATATAATAAAAAATCTTAGCATTTTGCCCCAAAATGCTTTTGATGGAAGAGTAATGTGTAGGTAGGCTACTGCTTTCTCTAGCAGCAGTAAATTACATGATATAGTTAAGAAATCTTGAAAAAAATTGAGTAGAGACATAGGTATTTAGATTGACCTGTGTTAATAAGACAAAAGTATCTCCTACATAAGTAATTTATGCTTGTATTTTATTGAGGCAGCTTATTGCTGTGGGATTGATGATACTGGTCCTTAGATATCATTTACAACTAAAGTAATAGCTAATGAAGGCTAGTTGAAATTAATAAAAAATCCTGTTATGTTCAATTTGCATGTCAGTAATACAGGTCAAAGAACTAAAATGCCATTGGAGAGTTGTCAAGGCAGCTCTTTGGATTTCATATTGCCTTCTGTCAGATGCAAATCCTATTTCTTTGAGTTGGAAACACCTACATTTTACAATCAGTCAGAGCCAGCAACCTTCTATGTCTGAGTCACAGGACTCAGGTTTTTCACAGGCTCTGCAGTGAAACACAAATGTGAATTTCCTCCTGTGGCTGTTCTTCAGTTTGATGGTGAGCAGTTACTTTGTCAGCCAGTCTGATCATGGACTTTTCTGCATCTTTAGTACTCAGAGAAAGTGAAGGTATACCTGCTGTGCTCAGCAGGTCCTCAGCAGTGTTTCTGCCTTCTCCTGCAGTGTGTGTTTCTGTCTGAAGGACATTGCAGCTGGTGCTGGAGCCCTGAGGTTCCTAGGGAAGGCAACATGGTGTTGCATGAATCAGTTATCAACGAAAAATCTGTAACAGCAATTGGAAATGGTTAAAAGGAAATACCCAAAGCCTTGTTTTCTGCCCAAACCCATTTGTAATTTAAAACAGTCCCCCAAGGCATCCTCTAACTTTTCAAAGGTTTTTTTAGAGATGGCTCAGAGCTGGTGAGGTCCCTGGCACATGGTGTAGTCCTTCACCCTATCTGAAGGTGCTGTGTTCCACCAGGATTGGCTGGCTGGGCTCTCAGTACCGCTGCCTCTTTCTCCTGGGGTTACTCATAACTCTCTAATGGGCTCAGTGAAGTCACGCACTGGGTGAAGGTGAAGGAGGCGATGTTGGATGGAGCAGCAGCCTGAATTCTGATGTGCTCTGAAGAAGTAAGTTTGTCCTACAAATGAAGAAAGCGCCTTCAGGAGGACAGGCTTCTTGTCTGGGCAGTTGACTGAAGGATGTATCCAATGAGGCTCGTTTTGCATGTAGCCTGTTGTGTATGTGTTTGCCAGATGTTCAGGACATGCCTCTGGGTTGGTTTGACACTAGAAGGGCATCAAAGATTACTGATTTTAGTCTTCAGAGCTTTTTTTCTTCTTCCTACTATGCTGTTACAGCTCCAATGAGAAGCTAATCCTGAGTGAGTTTGGTGTGCTACTAAATTCTCGTTTCAGGGACATTGTTGTAGGGTTTTAATGAACATTAAAAAAAAAAAAAGCTGGAAGTTCTTTCATGAGACCACTGGGTATCATGAAAGTCTCAATGACTCTGAAAAAAAAAAATCTTTATTAGGATATTAAGATGGCATTTTTCCCACATAATAAAATATCTTCCAGAACTAACTGCAAACATAATTTTAGTTTTCTTCCTGAACTTCATGGGAATTGTGCCTGCTGCTGCCTCAGAAGCTGTCTTGGGAAGAGGGGACATTTGTCCCTGCCATATAGCTAGAAAGAAGACCACAAAATGAAGCTTCGTCTATTCTAACTCTTGGATATGTTTGTTTTTTCTTCAAATGGGGTCTCAGCTTTAGTTTTCATTGTTGACCCTTACAAGGAAAAGAGATGCAGCGTTTGTCAGAATCCTCTGTGTTAATAATAACTTATTTTAAAGAGTTTGCTGGTATTAAGGCAAAAACTATTATGTGGTACTTGGCTTATGCCATTTAAGTCTTTTACCCTGTCTCAATTAATGGTAGAGAGACTAAGCTGGGAGGCAGAGAGAACAATCTCTTGCTGTGGTTCAGTGGAAGCTCAGTATCTTGAAAAAGAACTAGGTGCCTTTTCCCATTTCAGTTTATAAGACAGCTGAGTGAGAATATACTTGGCAGCTGCTTTTAGACTGTGTGTAAATTGTTTTCTCTTGCAGGTACTTTTAGCAGGGAGAGGTCGAGGCATTCTCAGGAACAGAACTCTCGGGACAGCAGAAGCTTGTACTTGTGCAGAATCTAAATCAAAAAAGGGAGAGTTCTGAGGAACGTAGGAGGAGAAAAGGCAAAGACGTGGTGATGGAGAGTGAGATGCCCACAGCTGATCACTGGCAGACTTGTCCCAGCTCTTCTGACATCTTTTTCCTTTGGGCTGCATATCCAGCTTTTGCACTCAAGCTGTTCCAAGATCAGTGGTTGTTTCAGGGTGCCGTACACCTTGACATGGAGCTGGCAGTGGGTAGTGACACTGCCTGCTGCCACCTTTTATGTTTGTGACACTACAAGGAGAAGATACGTTACATGTGAGTAACTGGCTCACATCTGACCTTGTTTTATATAGCTCAGTTGAAGCCCAGGAGGGTTTTGATTTATATGAGGAAGGGGTATATGTGCATGTGCAAGATATCAGCCTTATGGGATTTTTTCTTTTAGTTGTCCTTTTTTTTTTTTTCCTACTGTCTGCTAGACCAGGCTGTAGGAAAGGAAAGACTAGACTGGTTTATTACACAGCATTAGCAAATGGATGTGGTTTTCTTTCCTCTCTGCAGCATCTTGCCTTTTAGTGGGAAGAAGCAGTCAATAGGAAGCAGGTGCTGATTGGTGTAAGAGCCTCTGTAAGCTGTATCTGCTTATTTGAACTTCAGGTCTCGCCATGGTTTCTTGTCTTGCCCAGACTGTGCTGACGTTTGTAGCTCTTTTGCGAAAGATGGAATGAGCAGACAGTGAAGCCATTCAAAAGTATGGGTTACTTTATCCTTTCATTTCCTATTGTGAAGCCTTCTCATTAGGGTGAATTTCTTACCCCCTGCAAATCAGGCACAGAAATGATGGAAGCTCTGCCTTCTAAGCCTGTTTGCCATACTTCAAGAGCAGAGAAGGTTTCCCTGTTAAGAACAGAGGTCAAAATGTGTCAAACACAGTCAGCGCCCAAGTACAAACGCAGCTTGCCCCATGAACCCTCTTGGAAACTACAGTCCCTGTTCCCAAAGGATGCAGCCAAGCATCTCTGTTAGTGAGGCTGGGTGGGAAGAGAGTGAAGATGTTGGGAGCTCCTGGGAAGCTGAGCTGGCAGAGTGGGAATTGCATTGTTGTTCTGTGGGGCTGGTTGAGCTCTGGCAGAAGCTCAGTGATGTGTTGCTGCTTTTCCACTCTATGCCAAAGCTTTAATGAAAAACGTTTAAGGAAATATTAAGGAAATAGTTGCAATATTTGTGTCTGCTCTACATGGCATAAACTGCATTTTGCAAATTCCACAGTGCAGCAAAGCAAAGAGAAGGTTTTTTCATCCCTAGCTTTGAACTGTGGTACAGCTTATGAATGAGCTTCTAGCAAAATTAACAGACAAATGTTAATATTTACAGTAAATAACCTTTTTTCCCCCTAACTTTCTTCTGATGCATTGTGTAAACTAATTAACAATAAAGACTCAAATAAGCACTGCAGCAAAGTAATTGCTGTCTTTACATATACAATTGTAATTAAAAGGCATTTCCTTATGGTCTTTCAAATCTAAATCCTTATACAGTAGGGTCTCTCTACTACAGTGATTTTCAGAGGTTTCATTAGTTCTCAGTGTACCAGCATTTATCGCTTTCTGCTCTCTCTCCTGAAAACTTAGTGGCTGTTAAGATTGAGAATTGCATTGCAGTGCTGTCTATGCTAATTAGGTTTTTTTTCCAGCCTTGGTTTATGCCTCAGAGATGTGCTGCAGAAAAAAAAAATCAACCCAGCCAGATAAAGAAAGCTGCCACAGAACTAATGAATCTGTGCAGCTTGGCAGTGGGCTCTGGGGCAGGGAACACGTTTGGGACTAACAGTCCCCGCAGAGCCTGATCTCACCCCAGTGAAATGTGGCCCCTCTACCTCGTTTCCTTGATTGTAGAACCAGATCAGCACAACCCTGTTAGCAAATAAGAAAGATGCTGCCAAGAGTGCTTTGTTCTCTCTTTCTTGGCATGTTTGCTGCCTTCCACCAAGAGGTGGGACTGAAGCACTGCAAGATCTTTCCCTGAAAATGTAGCTGGGGGAGAGATAAGGACTGAGTGGTCATTCTGGGGCTTCCTTCATGAAGCTGCCTCCTGTCTGCTGCAAGCACACAGTCCTGCCGTGCTCCTTTGTTCTCCAAGGTTGGCTATGGGTGTGGAAACCTTTTGAGCAAAGAAAATGCTGGCTAGGAGAGGCTCTGGCCAGCCTGAGTTGCAATTCAGAGCTCTTCCTTAGAGATGCAGTAGCAGGCTGCAGTTGTCCCCCAGCCTGGGCAGTTATGGGCAGAGGAGAGGGGGTGGAAACCTGGAGACATCCTGTTGGAGCCAGTGCCAAAGCATGGAGTCGTTTTGGTTCAGAACAGACCCGGTCTCTTGACTCTCCCTTTTGTGCTTACTGGTTTCTCCTTTGTTTAAGCAGAAGTGTTGTTATTTGTTAAAGTGTTTAATGGCCAGGGCTGCTGGGATTCTTGGTGCCTCTGAGATGGATGCAGATGAGGCAGTGAGCAATGTAATTCCCTCTGGCATGGGGTACTGGTGACAAACCTGCTGCTGTAGTGGGATCATTGACAAGAAATACCAAAGTGAAAGGTGTTTTAAGTGGGTTTTTTTTCCCATCCCTCCCTCCCTTTATTTTTTTTTTTTTTTAGCCTATGGCTTTCAATTAACCAAAAATAGTGTTCAGCTGTAGCCAGCATTTCTCTCTCTGACATTATTGATGGGAAGGTTCAAGTTGAAGATGCCCTGTAGCAGCCTCATTTTGCAAGTGCCAGACTTGAGACTCAGTCCTGGTGGTGGAGGACTTATCCTGCTTAGCTCCAAGCTGGGTTTATCAGGGTATGAGCAAATCCTAAATCTGCCACATGACAGTCAACTGAAGTGATTCTGCACAGTCAAAGAAATACTATCTTATCTCTTTTATGTAGCACTGGCACCATGTACTGGGGGTTGTTGTGTATTTTAGTTTACACAGAGTAGCTCTGGGCAGATAGCTGCCATAATGAGACTTTCGAGAGCATTAACCCTTGGAACGGAGCTAATTTGGCTCTAAATCAAGAGATGAAAACACGCAGGACTGTCAGAGAGAGGGAAAGATTAATCAGAGGCTGTTTTGATAAAAACATGGTGCTTTTGGCAGAAGTCCTGCTGAGCACACTGCATCCAGGACACCCAGCTTTGTTGTAGTCTCTTACTTCTTTTTCTCTCCAATTGACATTAAACACAATAATTAAAGCAACAGAAATTAACATGTCAAGCCAAACTTTTAATTTTTCTTCCTTTATTTTTTCTTTTTCGGTGAGCTACTCAATTCTCCCTTAATTCAGAAGATCATGTATTTTAAGGAAGGTTGACTCTACAGCATGTTGGTGGCAGAGGGAGGAAAAAAGTCTCACTCTCCATCTGGGATTTCTTCATATAAATACTTTGTTGTACATTAATGAAAGAAAATTATCTCTGTAAGCAGCCTTTCTTCTGGCAGTAAGCTTGACATAGCAGGAGTTTTGAGGCATTAAGAATAGAGATTTATTTCCAAATGACCATCCAGACTGTTCAAAAGGATTTTGATTTTCATAATTAGTTTTTTCTGCTTATGTTTTACTGTCTTTATCTTCTTTGCTTGAGCAATGGAAAGCTTTTTATTTAAACACATGTACTTACATTTCTTTGATTTTATTCTGCTTGATATAGGAAATGCATCCAGCCAGTATTACAAATCATCTTCTATAGAATTTCTGCCCAAAATGCTCATTGTGATGTAATGAGTGTTAGTAGAATGTCAGTGTACATGGTATTATATCACAACAGCATTCTGATATGAGGAAAGAAAGTGATTGAACTGTTCCAGAGCAGAGGAATGTTTGGGGCTGTGGTGCCCCACCTCATCATCTTGCAGAGAGGACCTAGGAAGTCTGCAGTGAAAGGAGCCAGAGCTCATGGGGTGCTTTTTTCTGCTCTCACCTTTGAGAGTAGATCTTTACCTGTGAGCACACCATGTGCCATACTGAAACAGCTGTGAAGTACCTAGTGGAAGCTTCTTCATTGCCCAGCACAAAGCTGGGCTGCTGCACTTGAGGGGTGCCAGTGGTCCCCTTTACAGAGCCCATCTCCTGGAGAGTTGTTTCTGCTCCCTCAGGACACTAAGTGGTCCAGTTTTGCTCCACTTCCACTTTACCTGCCTAAGCTGGTGATGAGACAGACATCAGAGGAGGTGTGGAGCTGCCTGTGAGCTGTGCTTGCCCTGCAGGCTGTCCAGGAAGGGGTGAGCATCCCCTGGGTTTGCAGGCTGGCACGTGCTCCTGTCCTGTTGTGCTTTGGGTCATGAAGCAGCTGGTGGGGAGTGAAGCTCTGAACCAGCCCAAAGGACAGAGCAGAGCTGTCAGCCACCACCTCCCACCTTACGAAGCCTGTGTGGTTTATGAGATTGCTGTTGTGCCTGGACAGTCAGGCTGGAACCAGCTCCTGATGGATGTCCTTTCCCAGGAGGGGCTGGTGTATACAGGGGCAGGGGAGGCTGAACTGTGGCCTGCACCATATTTCCTGGAAGTTAGCACCTGGGAGCCCCTCCTGCTGTTCTGGGCAGCCTTGGTCCATTGTGCAGCACGGAATGGGAGTGCTCCTTTGGCTGAGGCCTCCTCAGTGAGATGTGAAACTTAAGTCCATTAGTCTTCCAGTGAATGAGCTGTAGCACAGATACACATCTTGCATTTTTTAATGGCATTCAGCAGGTAGAGCTAAACCAGTCTCTCTAACTTGTGTCTCGTTGCTTTATTATCTGCAAAATGTGCTCTCTTGCTTTGCTGGAAGCCAGAGCATTTGCCAGCTTGCCTCTTGTGTGTCTCTGGGATTTAGTTTCCACTCACAAAGCCTGACTGCTGCTATGCAGACAGAAAACCACAAAACTTTGATTTTTGTTGGCAGTCATACTTGGACCACTGTAAAAGAGAAAATGTATTTGGGCTCTGTCTGCCCATAACTTGCCCACCCCTCCACACTTTGACTTCTAAGAAGAGATCAAGGCAAATGCTCTGCTCTGGATTAGAGTTGATACAGCTTTGAGATAGACCATTCCCACCACAGAGAAAGGATAAGGAATCTGGGGGAGCTTTGGGAAGTGAACAGGACCCTGAATGTGTCTCTAATGCAGCCAAGTTACTGCAGGTTATGGAGATAAAATTGATGGACTTGAAAGTGCAGCTATTTTGGGTGCTGATTTTAGAGCTTAGCACTGGCAGTAGTGCCTTCTGGGGATCTTGGTGGCCCCTTGAGCAAGCTACCTTGGGTATATCTTAAAACAATCAGTGCAGTTCTTCACTGCAGTGAGGATGTTTTTGCCCTCTCCAGGACTTGCTCCCCTGGGTAACAATGAACCTCTGTCTTGGCTCTTGCCTGTGTTCTCTCCATGTCAAGGTGTGTTGACTCGCCTTTCTGACCCTCCCAATCTGCTCATCTCCTATTTGCTTTATATGATCACAATGATCAGAAGCTGTCCAGCTGAGCACAGTCCAAGACAGCACAGTTCCAGCAATTACAAAAGGAGGCCTTGTTCTGTTGTTTAACAAGGCAAAACCAACACTACAAGTGTTTGGAAGGAGTTGTGTAGAAGATGCTCTTACATTTTTTCAACAGATTGCTTTGTGCTTCTCTTCTCAATTACCTTTTGCTTTGTTTTCTCTGGGCTCTTTTCTCAAGGGGATTTCAAACCCAGAGCATGTTACTTGAGTGTAAACTGCTCCTTTCCTCTGCTACACACACGTCTGGGTGCACCCACGCTCGCTCTTGTCTGGCAGCACTCGACTGTTTGTGTTCTTTATGAAACAATCTGCTTTGTTTCAGTACAATAGCACAATGCACACGATTGCTGTCACTTATTGTCGGGAAAGCAGCTTCATTACATGCTCATCATCCACTGCGGGAGAGACTCCCCTCGTACCCTCTCTGTTTTTCCACTGGGAAGCCTTTGTGGTGGTTCAGCTGCTGCTGCTTTTCTGTGCTCTGGCCTCTTGCTGGCACTGCAAAAGCGAGACAGGGGCTCCCTCTGGAGCCTGCACCGCTGTGGCTCCAGGGACTGGCTCTTGCTCAAGCTGTCACGATTTTCAGCTAAATATTTCAACCCAAGCAGTTTTATACTTAAGGAGGCCTGTTTCCTGTCCAGTGGTATTCCTAGAAAACGGCAGTTAGCTAAAAAGTTCAAACAAAAGCTGTACAAAGAGGGACATGGGCTTGATGCTCCATTATTTTATATCTCTATTTATCTATCACCTTCCATCCCAGAATTTTCTATAGAGATGCACATAATATCATTATCTTTGAAACAATATCTGTGCAGTATTTCTGTAGATAAATTTCGCTGAATTTGCCTGGTTGTAAGTGGAAGTGTCCCTTGTCAGGATAGACCAGTGCAGCAGCCAGCATGCAGTGACAGCAGAGCTGTGCTTCTTGTGCATGTTCCTGGGTGAAGTGATGGTCCTAAATAGTGAATACCATTTGCCCTGTTGGTTTTTAAAAATTCATTCTTTAGCTAAGCTAGCAATTGTTTGCAAAGTTTTACTTTGCTTTCAGGAGAGTGGGCAATTCTACAGGTTATACACCTTAAATTCAGCATAGCTGGGTGTTGCTGCACTGTACAGGCTCCTTAACTGGGCTTCTAACATCAAGGTTTTTTTACAGACAGGAGAGGAGGTGACAGTCTTGCCTTGGACAGCATTTGTGGCCACATGAGCTCAGCCTGTGAGCAAAAGCTGGCTTAGAGGATGCCCACCAAAGGAGATGACTGGCATTTTGGCTGACTGGATGGGCCCAGTGGAAGTTTCTTGGATCTGGGCTTCCTGCATGGCTGCTCCTGCTGCAAATGGTGCCAAACCTGTCAGGCTGGAGGTGACTGAGGGATGTCAGGCTCCCTTGTCAGCCCTGTCCTGACATTATCACTGCCAATTTAGGGCTGAAACTAGGCTGGGTTGAAAGCTCTGATTCATGTGGGTGCAGTGAAGCAGTGATTCTGCCTGGTCTGCTGCAGGCCTGGAGTCTGTGGGATTGGTGCTGAAATAGTTTGTGATCAGTGAAGCCTGAAAGGATGCTGGAAAGGGAGTGGGGAGATGTGTCTGAGGGATGTTTGGGAGTGTAGGTTAAGACTCACTTCTAGACTTGCTGGGTGCTAGCCAGGTCTCAAGCTTGTAACCTGTGCTGGGAAGGAGGTGTGGTCATCCTGGTCAATGTCTGGCTGCCTGAGAGGTTCCTGGAGCAGGTGGGGCAGCGCTGGCTCTGCCATGGACAGTCCTGTACCAATCTCTCAAGTGTCACCTCAGATGCCACCTGTGTGCTGCCATGTACTGGGAAGATGGCAGCCTCGAAACTAGGGTAGCATCTTCTGGAGGTGGTGGAGAAGCTCTCTGGTCATGATGGGGGGATTTTGCTTAATTGTTCTGTTTACGTTCTCTTAGAATCAAAACTATTTAGTATTTCTATTCATACAGTTTCTGACCTCACAAAACTAAGGAAAACATTCATCCTTCCTTTTGAGACATAGGATCCACTAATTTTGATGCTTACCAGCTCCTGAAGAGCCTTCCTTAGCTGCTGAATACTTTCTAGAGGTGTCTCTGGGTGTAAGAATGACCCACCGATCCGTGCAGGTTGTGGCACAGTAGCTGAGTGCCCTGGGCTCATTTGTAACAGTTTTCATTGTGCCTTTGGGGCTGCTGTGAAAACAAATATCCTCTAGCAGCCTTTAAATTAAGAAATAACTGAGCGTCAACCTTCTGCCTTTGCCAGACAGATGTTGCTTCTCGTGCCCCTTTGCTGCTAGAAAATTTGAGCGTAACTAGGACTGTTAAGTATTTTGGCTTTCATTGATTGTTCTGCCAATATGTGTTTGAATGACTGCTGTGGTGCAAGAAGTCCCACTGAATTCATCAGATTTCCTTGCAAGCTGAATTATAATGGTTTTCTTAGCATTGTACATGGCTATATTTCAATATAAAGAAAGTTTTGACACAAATGCTGAGTTTTTATCATCAACAGGCTTTGTGGTGACAAGGAGGAGAAAAGAGTCATTGTTAGTTGTTTCATTATGCACAGCCCTGATCTCAGGCTTGTAGAAATCTGAGAGCAAATGGGGAGAGCAAGTTTCCTTTGAAATGTTTTGAAAAGGTTTATTAACAGGGAAATTGATGTGGAAAGCCCTGAATGGGATGGCACAGAATAAGGTATTGGAGCCAGTATTGGCTGCTCCCCTTTTGAACAAGTGTTTGCCAAGGAAAACTATCACTGTTCTGCTCTTAATCAGAAAGGAATAATAACTGGACCTGTGAATGAATTGTGTGTTTTTCAAATAGTTGAATTAAAATGTACTTTTTAGGTTGGATGTACTTGCTGTATTTCCCAGCAACTTGTTAAACTAACATGTAATTTTATTTTGTATTGTAAAGGGATGTTTTATTTGTCATGCTTTTCATAAAGTTTTGGCAAAATGCTAGTATTTATATTTGTGATAGATAGTATGGTCAATAAAGGAAAATACCTATCCTTATAGCAACTGCATTCTAATCCACTATTGACTAAAGCAGGTAATGGGCTATCTTCTCTGTGTAGAAGAATTGCAGCAGGAGAGGTCTGAATTTGTGCAAGGTGCCTTTACAAACCTGTAATGTGAAATAATGACCTTCCTGCAGATCTGCATTCTCAGCTCACAGGCACTGTTTGGAAGGGTGCTGCTGCTCTGTCTGCAGCAGGTTTCCAGCGTGCTCTGACAAATGCAGCCCAGAAATAAAGCTGGCAGGGCAGTGTGTGTTATTCTGCAGCTTGGAGGAAAGATGAGTGCTTCCTTTCGTGGCGTATTTTTAATATCAGTACTTCTGAGTGCGGTTTAACCACATAAATCATGTGCTTACTGGAAGAGAGGTGCAGCTTTGACTCTGTGAGCATTCTGAAATCACAGCTGACACTTTGAGGTGACAGCAGACGTGCAAAGTACCTTTGGTGTCCACACAGCACCAGTGTCAGCAAAGAAATGCTCAGTCTGTCACATGAATGTTTGTCCTGTCTCAAGCCTGAGTGCGTTTATTGGCGTTTCACATTTTCAGTGTTTACGCTGCCTTTTCCCTGAGCACTTTCTCACCTCATGCCCCAAACCTTTATTCCCTCACCGGAATAACATCTGCTGCTAAGTAGGAGTTTTCTGCTTTTAGGTTTTTAAAACGTGCCCTCTCGTGGTGAGCGGCAGTTTGTGCACGCTGAGTTTATTTATTAATTTATTTGTGAAGATCCTGTCGCAGAACACAGATGTCACGGTTGTCTCTTAGTCCTGTGGGTAAATGACTTAAATTCATACAGATAAGTGTTCCTCTTTGACTCTTGTGTCATTACAATTATGGTTTTGCTGAGGCTGGAAGATGTGCCTCTTAGTGCAAGGGATGGGGTGGAATCCTGGGGAGTTTGGGGTATTGAGTTTCAGTAGCTTTGAAAGTTGTGGCTTTGGTAATTCACCTTGATTTTGTGGGATATATTGTATTTAAATGGAGGTGCTGCAAAGACCGTATCATTGACTTGTTTTGATGGTTCACATCAGCTACTGTCTATCTATTAGTCTATTAACTGCATTACAAAGAAGCATTAATTTACTTTGAAAAGACAAAAGAGAAACGTGGAGTGTGAAATTTTTATGTGCAGACTGTGACCCTGCCACCTCTGAACCTGTGACTGGTACTTTTCCATATGGCTTGGACCCCAGCTTTTAGGAAATGGGGGAATTTTTCTTTATGAAAGACAAGTTGTGTCTTCCTAAGTCTTTATTCCTATGCCTACAATACAATAATTCAGTTAAGGATACGAATACAAAATAGAATTTTGGGGGTGAAGGAGCATCAGTGTGACTTAAATTTGTGATTTTTGAATAATACTCAAGTTTAAGAAACCACCCAAAACTATCTTAAATTATAATTATTGTTCTTAAAAGCTCTTTTTAAGTGAAACATGTAACCCATTCAGTGGAGACAATTTCTTCAGAATTATGCTAAAGATGTTACAACTTCTCAAAGTTCTCCTCCAAGGCCTTGTTAATTTGTGCCCAAAACGTGTGACTTGACTGACTCATCAGAGAAGATGCTAATCTAGGATAAGACTGTTTCCACAGGCTGAACAGAGAATCACCAATATCTGAACTATCAAACTTGAAGCACAAATGCTGGATGGGACAAATGTTGATTGTTTCAGTCTAGGACAGCTAAAAATTAGAGCTTTCTCTAAACTTTTCTAGAGCCTGGCTGGGACCCTGCAGTGTCACTTCGAGATGAGTTGAATTAATTTGCTCACACGTAGCTGTAGAGCAAGGCTGTTTGCATTAATAGTGGCAGTGTGACTGGTTGGTGATGGAAGAGGTCATAGCTGCAGTAATGTGTGCTGGAGCATAAATTGAGTGGTTGAGATGAAAGGGAGGCTCAGTAACTTGCTACTGTTGTGGAATTTAAGAAATTTGCACTGCTTCCAGCTATCTATTTAAAAGTCAATGACTGGAAACCAAATTACTCCTTGGCCTTAAAGGCACCTTTGAGTAATTTTTCATGAAGTGGTTAGATAAGGGAAGGGGGTGAGCAAGAGATGATGGTTATTTGTTTGCTTTATCTCATGAACTGTACTTGCAAGGTGTAATGCAACCAGAAGTTCCCTTTTAAGATGATGTATTTAATGTGAGTGTTACAAATTATCCATTGTTATAATGAAGGCTTCTCTCAGAAGTTAAGAATAGTGTGAAAGCCAGGAGCCAAACCCATCTGGAGGCTCAAATTAAGAGGTCACATGCTGCCTACTTTAATTCTGACAAGGCTGTAATCATGAAGGGTGCTTGGCAAGGCAAAACCTGTATTGCAAACTCAAGGTTCATACCAGCCATAAACACTGAAGAAAGTGTTGCATAGCACATAACTTGATGAGCATGGCTGTGCCTCTCTTAGCCCATGTGTATTTTAAACATGTGCTTACACTCCGTGTGCTGTACTCTCTTGAAGAGCTGCCCCTATTTAAACTCTTACTTCAGGGGAAAAGGAGGTAAATCAAAGTAACTTCTTGATCTTTGAAAAAAAGATGAGCTGTCTGATGATTAGTGTGTAAGGACATGGAACAAGTAAAATGGAGATTTGTGGTGAATTTCTGTCTTAGAGCAACATTTTCCAGCATCTGTATCCTGGAGCCGCTCAGGTCAGGGATTTGGGTGAGGTGAATCGTGTGCTTCCCATGTACTGGAAGCCTCATGCATTAAGGACTCTTTCCTGAAGCATAAATCTAAGGCCATGTTTGTATTAAATTCATGAGGAACAGTTGTGAGTCGGTGAATACTTGCTGGTTCTACTGGCAGAAGTGAGGGGATCTGTGCTCTTTCTGGGAACGCAGACCTGTGATGTGTGCAGAGCCACAGCTGAGCAAGGCATTCAAACGTGGAGTGGTAACAGGAGAACCTGCAATTGAAAAGGAGGGTTTGTCAGAGGGATTAAATGACCACTTGTTAACTAATCTCACAAGTGTCTTTCATCTGCTCCTGGCTGTAGGCAACACAGAAAGTATGCTTTCTGTTAAATCCGTGGTTCCACTGAGGGGCACCAGCTTTCGTTGTTATCATCCTTTCCCCACCCCCCCCGCCCTTTTTTTTTTTTCTCCTATTCTGATGAGTGAAACTGGATTTCATTATTTTAGTGTTATGCATGCCCAAAGTTCTTATGTCCCTGCCAACAAAATTATATCTCCTTTCAATTTGATATAATTGCAACATATGTGGGGGTTTATATACTGGTTATTTTTTAAAAAATAGCTTCATTTTATACCTTTTAGAAAAAGGAGGTAAATTTTAGTTCCATGGAACTGCTTTATGTGCAGTTTCTTGTGTGGTATAATTATTTGTTCTAAATGAAGATATTGGCCAGTAAAATGGGTTGTCTCAGTGATATTTAAAGCTATTCTGCAGATCTCTCATCTTTATGGTCTTCATTACTTTTATTACTATCATATGAACAATGCAGTAATGCGTGTTTCTGTCGTATGGTATTGGGACTTTTTGTCTTTTCATTTTGATCTCCCATGACTGAAATGACAAACCTAAATAATATTTTGATTTCCTTTTCTGGTCCTAATCACCTAACTTCATCTGTAGTAGCTTGTCCTGGACTTTTGCTCTCAGACTTCAGGCTCTGGCTGTCCTGTTTGCAGCCAAATGAAGGGAGCACCTGATTTTAATGGACAAGATAATCCTATGGAATACTCAATCAGATTAGATGTTAAAGTCTTTGGTTGTTTCTTGCATCAGGGGGTGCAGCTGAAGCCCAGTGGTGATCTCTGTGTTGCAGGCACTGGTCAGTGCCCTGTGCAGTGTGTTCCTGGCTATCTTCCCTCATCTCCTGGGGGACACTGGAGGTCTTTTTCACTTTTCTGTGATTTTCTACTCGTGACACAAAGTACAAGGAGGACATAATTGCAAGTCCAGCGAGAAAGAGGCAGATATTTGCTGAATTAAAAGGACCATCCTATGTGATGGTAGGGAACTTTCCCTAAGGTGTGTTTCTTTACATGATCGAGTCCCAACATTAGCTCAGCAAAATAGGTCTTGTTTGCCTTGGGTGCCAGTTCATCAAACTACATTAAATTGGTATTTACACTTCTCCCAGCTGAGAAGAGCATTCAAGCGTGTAATTAAGTCTTATCTAAATCAGTCGAATTTAGCTACAAGCCCGAAGTTAAACATGTTGAAATGCCCTGCTGAACACGGGAGGGTTGCTGGGTGGAGGCTGCAAGGCCCATCCGTGTTTAACATTTTGGGCAGGCAAGTGTGATGTGAGGAGCCAGGTGTAAAAGCAGCCCCTTGCCAACATACTGTGCTCTGCTCTCTGCTCTTGGAGCATTCCCAGTCCTGCCAAAACAGCTGTTTATTTGGGGGAGGGGATGGGGTTTTTCTGTGGTTTGGTTTGGGCTGTTTTCCTGGCCCTTTATCCCTTGTGCCCTGCTGAAACACAACCCTGCAGCAGGAGTGGAGCCAGCAAAGGCTTCAGCTGGCACCACCCTGGAGCCCAGCCCGGGGCTGTGCTGGGACACCCAAGGTTTCCCCAACATAGGGCTGGCTGTCAGTTTGCTGCCTTGGTGAGGAGCAAAATCCAAACTAGAGCACTTTGTCTCCATCCAAAATAATGGTACAGTAGTTATAAATACACCCCTGCTGTGCCCCAGGAGCTGCAGGGTGGCACCGTGGTTGTACCGCTGGTCCCAGGGGAGATAAGAAATGGGCTCTTAGCAGCATAAGGCATCTTCCCACCACTGTCCCCGTGTTTTCATTAGTAGTTATAACCAGTGTGATTGTACTGATTTTAAAAAACACCACATTAAAATCAACCCTCCCTTTGATATAATTATGCACCGCTTTATGGAGGCCTTTAAATCAAGGTAAGTGTTAAAATTGAAAGAGTGTTGGGCTTGGTCTTTTGTTATGGTTAAAAACTAGTGAAATAAACTCTTAAATAGGGGAGCAGGGTGGAGCCTGAAAGCAGCTGTGGGAAATCTGAATCAATGTTTTGGATTT
>WEKY01051226.1:252009-341195 GCA_013390045.1 Picathartes gymnocephalus
CCCCCCCTTAGCTGTCTTTTAACCCTTCACTGGACACCCATGTCCTGGTTCCTGACTCTATTAATGGCCTTAGTCTGCCGTTGCTTTTTGGGCCACAAAGGCTGAGAAAAGATGAGTAAACAGCATTGCTTTCACAGCAGAGAAAAACTGAAGATGGCAGAATGACAGCTGGAGCAGACATCTCCCCTCGGCCTTGTGGTGTGGTGACCTTGTCCCTCTGCCACCTGCCTGCCCTCTCAGTCTGCCTCCTGAACAGGACAAGGGCAGAAAATAGAACCAAAAAAGCTTGTTGGTCAAGGTGAAGGCAGGGAGATTGCTTACCAGTTACTGACACAGGCAAAACAGATTCAGCTTGGTGAAAAGTTAATGTAGAGCCAGCTATCCCAGGTTTGCATAGTGAGAAACAGCTGAATTCAAACAGCTTCTCCCCAGGCTCAGCTTCAGCCCATCATTCCCAACTCCTCTAAGCCCTGCTCTCCCCAGGGGGATGCTCGGTCCATCTCAGCTCTTCCCTGCTCTTCCTTCCTCCTCAGCTCTGGAGGCTCCTCCTTGAGGGGCTGCAGTCCCTCAAGAGCTGCTCTGGCACAATGAGCTCATTTTTGGAGTCAGGCTTACTGTGCACCCTGTACCTAAGGAAGGTCTCCCTCCAGGTCAAGTGGCTTCTCATTTTGGAGGCTGAAGCCATCTGCTAGATTTGCTGTTGAGCTTGGCATTACTGGTGGGCCACTGCAGTCCTCATTATCTACATCCCTGCGGCATTAAGAGCAAACAAAATGAGCTGGAACATTTCAAGTCTTGTGTTTGAAGTACTTTAATTTTTACCCTACATTCTGATATTAAGATGCTTTGGTATTTTTTTTAATAACAGTTTCTTCCCAGGGTTTCAGCACTTTTCTTTTATCTCCTTTATTCTCATTTTCACCTGTCTTTTGTGCAGCCCTTCCACTCATCAAAGCCATAATGAGATTTAAAAGTGAGATTGGTTAACAGGGAATGAAGTAAGTGTTACAGGGGTCATTTGTGAGTGGCTGAAGAGTTTTGACTTCAGATTCTTTTAGCAACTATTTCGAATTTCAGACTCAAAGAAGAGGAAGAATTTTTTTTAAAGAAAAAGAATGTAGAGAGGCTAAAGGAACAGAACAGCTGCCTGATCCCTGAGCTGGATCTGCCCATGTGCTGTTAGCCTGGCTCAGCCAAGGGCTGCTGTTCATGCCTGATCTGTTCTGGACTAATATCTCTTTAAAAAAATGTAGACTATACCCTCCCCAATTAAGCAAAACAGTAAAAAGAAATTGTATATTTATCTTCTGCCTCGTGACTTAGGTATTTTTTTTTTATTCCCAGCTAACTAGTGTGGAGGTACCTTTATTTTCTCCAGAAGATTCTGTATGGTACAAGACTTTTGAGATCTGGGAATGCTTAATAACCTCCCTCAGCCTACAGTACTGCCTTTTAGCTGAATTTAACTTGCAGCATAAGGCTGTAAACTAGTTTGTGACTATTTCAGTCAGAAGAAAGTATAGCTCTGTAGTAATTTCAGTCACTGGAGAATGACCTGCCAAGGAGGACCCCAGCTGATGAGGTGATGATTTTTTTCCCCCCCCACCCCTCGTTGAAGGAACATTTCCTCTGTTTGGTATGGTGCAGCTTCAGTTTGCACCTGAGAGATGACGAGAAATTGTTGTCTCTGCAAAGAGTCTCTCCCAGTGAGTCACGAGCCTGTCGTGGTTGGTGAGGTAAGTTTTGGAGACATCAGGGCCACAGCTGTCCTCTTGAAATAGCATCTTACCTGTGGTGGATCCTGGGGATTTTTCCACTGCTGCACAGAAACGTTTGCCACTTGTTTTTTGTCTCTTCCCTCAAACGCTGCCAGTTGCTCCTGACAACAGAGATTCAGCTGCAGAGACAGGCGGTGGGCACTGCCTTGGCTGGCAGCTTGGGATTGCAGGTTTCCTCTGGTGATTAAAATTAATTTTACTGACCCTTTCAATGGCAGGACATTTCCCAGTGTATTATAACAAGGAACAGGTAGTGCTTGTCAGACAGTAAAGGTGTTTCTGATACCTGTACACTGACCTCTCCAAACCTTTTCTTTAGATATACTGGCAGTAAGTCTGGCTCTTCCAGTTCCAGATGCACACTGTGTATTCTTCTTGTTGTGCCTGTTTATGTACTGTACAGATTTTTGGTTTGAATTAATGTCCTCTTTTACCCATAGGTCCTTTCTTTTGCATTTAATTGCACGGTTTTGTGCTGGGTTTCTTCTGAATCGTGCTTGCTGATGCTTGGGGGGAGGAGGGTAAATCATAAGGATGGTTAGGCTCAGATTCCTTTTCTGTAAATTTCTTTTAAAATAAGCTGAAGTTGAAGCAAGTGCAGAAAAACCTTTGCCTTTTCATCAGCTACATGAGCAGCTGTGTCTTGAGGAACTGGGTTCTGCTGATGTGTCCACTCCTGCCTTTCAGGATGAACGATGAGTGGTGTATAACTGAAGGCAACAGCACAAACTCTCTATATTTGGTTGCACTCATAAAATTGTGTGTTATTCCCCCTCTGTTTTTTTGCATTTTGCTGACAGCTCTTGGTAAAGATGATGTCAGTAGGAAGTGAAGGTGCAAACACTGCATATCTTTAGAATTATATAGAATGAAAAGCAATGTTGTTTCTGAACAAATAACATTGTTCCTCTTTTATTTTGAGACTTTAACGAAACATCCAAATGGTAGAGACTTTGTATAAAATGTCTTGGGCTGTTACTGACATGAAATAATGGATTACAACCATGAACCGTCGACAATTTTAGTTATTTTTGACAATGTGAAAGAAAAATATTTTCTGGTATTACATTACAAGATGCAGTGATTAGGAGTAATAGCCTTGCCACAATTTCATGAGTGTTACCCATGATCATAAACACAAAACTATCCCTGGTGTTGACATGTGGGCATGCTGAATGGGTGGTAGTGTGCTGGGATCTACCCCAGCGTCCCTTTTCTGTACCCACAGCTCTCTCAGGTTGGGAAAAAAGAGCATTTGGCTGATTTTCCTCTGTGCTGCTGCCAGGGAATTTCTGATGTGTGCATCAGAGGGATGTCTGGCAAGGAGACTCAGACCTTTCCCTGCCTATAACCACATTTTGGTCTTTCCTGGCTGCAGTTGTCTGCTCTCACTGTGTTGGAGATGCCTCTTCAGCCCTCCAGAGAACCCCAGGGGGAACTGCTGGCTCAGAGCAAATTTAATAAAGTCTGTCCGCCCTAAAGGTGGGGACCCCCCTGCAGACACACTTTGCTGAGGGAGCAGCCCAGGGTCTGCAGGTGCGTGGAGGGGGAAGCTGAGAGCTTGAGGAGCTGCTGGGGCAGGAGGACCCTCAGCTTTCCCAGAGTGGCAGGAACAGCCACATCCAGAGTCTCAACACCACAGCTCTGTGGCTGGATGCTCATATCCTTCTATTTCTGTTGGCTCCATCTCGCTGAAAATATGGGAAGTTAAAAATCCATTAGGTGATTTCTGCCATAAAGCCAGGCTTTTCCTGTTCCTTGCTAAATCTTACACTAGGGAGGTAAAAAAAAAAAGCTGCCTGAGCTCAGTAAATATCACTTTAATAACACTGTAATAACAAATAACACCATAATTTTATATCGACAATTTATGCTTCTTATTTTTTTTAGGCTCTGGACCAAGAAAGTATAGTAATAACTGGTGTCAATTTAAATAAAGGAAGGACATAATCATAACCTTTGAAATAACTGGAACTTTTTATGTACTTTGCAAATATATTTTCTGAAAGGTTACGCTAGTGCATTAGCTAGACACAGAAATTTTAGTGTCTTTCTCCCTGTAATTTCTTCAGTAGCGTTTTCTTTTTATTAATATAATTATTGCAGGTTAGCACTGCTATCATTTTCTCTTTTCACGGCTCTGTAGCATGCTATTATTTTCAGGAAGCAAAAAATAGGTGTCTTTAATAGTGCCATTACTGTTCTTCAGCCTTTAAATTTCCTATAAAAAGCTAGTTAAGGGGTATGATCCTAGTGCTAAAATCGCTCTCCATGGAATGCAATAAGATGATTTATAACATAAATATAAACCCTTAATAGGCACCCAAAATGGCAACCCTCAGAGATTTAGTAGCACCAGTACTAAGCTTTTGATCACTTTAACAGTGCATTCCTAGAATTTTTATGCAGAGAAGGAAAATTTATTTCCTTAGCAATGGATCTCTGGGCATCAGCTCATCCGTGTTTCATTCTGTTGCCCTGGAATTTAGGTAATTTATTGAAAGTACTGAGATGTAGGGAAGGCAGTCCTGGGGGTTTAGGATGTTGGCAATGAAAATTCAGATGAGTTCAGAAGGGACTGAAGTTTTCCATGCACAAAATGATGTGGTGTTTGTTACCCACACCTGGGAATTTGTTGCTGTGAGTGGCACCAGTTGGCAATTCAGTAGCTGGAGCTCATGGAGCTGTGATGGAGATAACAAGGCAGCCTGAAGCCTTAGGGCTGTGATTTTTTTTTTTATGGTTAAAGGTTTCTGACTTGTTGGTAGTGTTTTTCTAATGGTTTTTAGTGGTTCTGCTCACCTCATCCTGCCACCACAGCGGAGCTGCTCTTCCCCTGCAGCTCTGCATGACTTAAGCAGGGCAGCGTTTCTGTTCCTTCCTCTCCTGTGCAGAGAGATACCTGGCAAGTTCATTGCTTTCCCTGCCAAGGAGGGCTGTATTTATTTTAAGTTATTTATGTTAGCTGACCTTTGTCTGAGGCCCCATTTGGTTGCAGTAAGGTCGGGGCAGGAGGCCCTTGGCAGCAGAGCAGTTGCTCTGTTATTATCCAGCTACAAGTAATCAAGCCTGCACTGTTCTGAGTTGGGTAATAATTAGCTCCCAAACTACCTTTCTCTGTGTCCTCTCTCAAGTTTCAGTGCAGCAACACAGAGCTGAGTCTTTGGTCTGAATCTGAATCATCTCATTATTTTGAATGCTGAGGAATGTGTTAGTGCTACCTGTGGCGCTTTTGCCCTGTCCATCTGCCTGGTCCTCTGCAATATGTAGGGCTGGACACTCATCCCCCAAGGCAGGAACTTGGCAACCAGGTGTTGGGGAAAAAAAAACCTCACCAAGATATGGTTTCACAAAATGTGTGGCAGTATTTAATATGGGAACATTTCAATACCAAACGTTTCCAGATTTCACCAGAAATTCAGGTAACTGACCTCATTTGCTGTCAATATTTACTCAAACAACTGAGAAACTACTTGTTCTCTAAGCTGCTGGAATATTAATTTGACTGCAGATAATGTTCAGTTTTGCTGTTTCCCCTTGGCATTTCTTTATTTGCTACCAGTAAACCTCTAACTTGCCACCCTTAGCCAGGGCTTAGTATTTAGATGAGTGTTAGTCTATACCTAGGGTTCCAGTCATGACGTTTTTAGCCATGACATTTTTTTAGCCTTTGGAAGAAGCAAATGTTAGGAAACTAATTTTCTCCCCACGCAGCTGTGTTCAGAAAGCTGCTAGTGAAAGCTATTGATGCTAAAATAACACTGAATTTTTAAACAAGTGCTTCATCCTGTTATACACAATATGGTGTTCTTTTAAAGTTATGAAATAATGTAAAGATTCTTTTTCAGCTTTTATTGCTTGCATACCATGAAACCATAGAGACGTATAAGCTTGTTTGGCTGTGCCATAATCTTCAAGCTAATTGCTAAGATAACATAGCTGCAATGTAGAACTTGCAGCAGCTCTGCAAGCAAGCCTAATTGCTTGATATTTTAGTTTTCTATCCTGTTGCAATTGTTGGTGTTTGTTTCTGCAAGTCTGTGTGTCATATTCATAAAGCCATATCAGAATATTTTCAGTTTTCTTTTACGAACATTGTTTTTATTACTGTATTTCTGGTATAAACAGTGCATTCATCACCAGGATATTCTCGTATGCAAACTCAAGAAATTAAAAGCATCTGGGAAAGATCAGTTAAATGTTCTGACCTGTCCCTTTCAATTACTTTACAGTTTACATTTTCCAGTATAACCAAGGCCAGAGTGGCATGTATTCTGTGTCTAAATGTCTGTTTTACTCTGAAATGAGGAGAGGGAAGTCTAGACCCACCATTTAACGGTCAAAGCTGGCTTTGTTACTCCTTTTCTGTATGCTAGAAGTGCCTCAAGTGGGATGAGGAGGGTGCTCTGTGCCCTGAGAGTCCTGACCTCCCAAAAATCAGGTGTCTCTGGGGCAGACAGGTACGGAGGGAGGGCTGAGGTGTGGAGTGAGTTGTGCAGGGTCAGGATTGTCATCACTTTGTCTCGGCTGATGTGCTGGGGTTGAGTGCTGTGTGTCAGGTGCAGTGCAGTGCCCAGGGAGCACAGTTTGTGGGGCTGATGTCACCAGCACTGGCATTCTGCCCCAAATTCATGGGCACCTCTCAGGGATGGGCCCCTGGAGGTCTCCTCATGCTCCCATGCCAGTGGCAAGGTGGGAAAGAATACAACTTTTAAAAATCTCTCTGAAAAACTTTTCAGAAGTGGTGGCAAATAGGAAGGAAATGCCAGGGCAAGGTTTGTTTGAAGCTTTCTCTGGAAAACATTTAGAGAATTCCTGTATGGAATTCCTGTATGTCACTCTGTTCCTTGTCCCAAATGCGTGCATTTTAAATGGGAGGGTCACACTTCAGATCCAAGTCCCCAAACCCTACCAGGTTTCCTGTGGCAGTGAAGTGTTGCTGTGCAAACAGAGCTGTGTGTCACCATCGTGTGTTAATGACACCTCTCGGTGAGCACGGTGACCTCAGACACAGCAGCTCAGTGTGTGGGTTAGCAGAGCTCTGCAGGAAGGAACATCCCCTGTACTTAACGGGGGGAGGAGGCAAAATCTCTCCTCTGCAGGGGAACCAAGAGGCGCTGCTGAGAATTAACAACCAGGCTTGGGATGTTTCCTAACATTGGAGCCTGTAATGTTGGAATCAGTTTTGCTTTTCTTTCTGTGTAGGGTTGAGCTGAGCCAACAACATCTGTGTCAAATTTCTATCAAGTATGGTTAGAACCTGTCAGTTTTGAGCCCTCCTTCATCACACATCTGTAACGGGAAGTGGTGTTTGGGCCAGGCAGGCAGTGCCATCTGTCATTACACTGAAATGGATAAAGGAGACACTTTGTTGTTCTCCTCGTGCTTTGGGGCACTGCTCAATCTGTATCTGATAAATCTTTGTTCATTGTTGTGGGGTTGCCTGATGTTCTGCTCTTTGAGAGAGAGTGGCCAATCATTTGGGCATGGACAATTATGCTCTGATATTGTCTTATGCTGCAAACCTGTGGGGAAAACAAAATGCATCAGCTCTGATCAGACAAGTTCAAGAATGTCTATTGAACTTGGAGAAGCTCTGGAAAGCCCTGCAAATGCAGCTTTGTCAGAAAACCTGTTGAAATATCATGGTCTGGTTATCTCTTGCATTCTTAAACACAGCAGAGAAATTTGTCTTTGAAGTGCCTTGCTTGCAGGTACAGGTACTTTAAGAAAATCACATTAAAAGATATGAGGTGCAGGGAGCTCTCCCAAATTTCCTGTGGAGTGAAGTTGAACTTCCTTCAGTTTAATTATTAAATACAAGATGGTTTCCTCACAGAAAGAGGCGTAAATACTGTAGAACTGAGTGTTTTGCAGATACTTTGATTAGATTGGATACCTGTTCCTTTCAGCTTAAGCCAATGCTCTACCCCAAAAGCCCATGGCACGTTTGCATAATTAAAATGCAATTAAAAACTTCCAAGAGAAGAAATTTCATAGAGCTTCACCTGAGAAACCCAGGGAACCAGGATAGGTGGTTTGGAGATATTAGATATTTTTCCTTGTCTCTTCATGATTTTTTATTATGTGCATTAAAAGTTCAACCATGGGCTTACTAAACTTTTCTTCTATTGCCCCTAGTTGCAGAATTGGAAGGTATTTTGAGGAGGAAGAGGGGGGGTAAAAGGGGGCACAGTTTTTGTGGAATGAAACATGGCCACTTCTTAGTTCATAGTTTCCTGGGCATCTGCACTTCGTCTGTTTGATTTGGATGGATTCCTATTGCTGCTTGAAGATGTCAGTAAAGAGCTGTAGTGTTTTACTGATGCTTTCTTTTTAGTGTTGTGAGTTTTTTCCCTTGTGGAAGCTTTATACATTAATACCTTTTTAAAATGAGTATAATCCATCTATGACTGCAGCTGAGGACTTCATGGCAGCTGTATGGATTCTGCCTCGATCCCTGTGGGTTTCAGATGCTTCTAGGCTAACAGGTTTGTTCCTGTTTACTGCAGAGACTTGCACCAAAACCATTTAATACCTGAGCAGAGCATCAGGGGTCTGTTCACATCCAATACCAATTGATCCAGCTGGAAGGGAACCACAGATCTGATGTGAGCACAACACGAGGGAAAACGAAAATGCTCCTTGAAGTGTCCCCTGAATGCTGGTCTGGGATTCAGACCAGAGCCAAGCCGCACGCACGGCTCCAGGCTTGCCTGTGCTCATCTCCTGCCAGGGCTGAGCCTTAGCTCTGTGATCTGAGAGACCCCAGAGCAGGGCAGGCTGCTCCAGGAACAGGTGCCAGGCTCGTGTCCCAGGGAGCTTTCTCTGGGCAAAGAAGAACCCTTAGGTGGTGGGTGGTGGTCGTGTTTTGGGCGTTAGCTCCCTTCTCCTGATCCTGGGGGGATCAAACAACTGCAGTCCGTGAGCAGGGGGTAATTATGGAAAGTGTTGTGCTCCAGTGAGTTTCTGTCTGGTAAGAATGTTAGTCACGTTGCTGTATTTGGTATAAATATTTACATCTGAACTGTTTTAATTGGAAACTACTGTTGATTTTAAAAACATTCTACACCAGTGATGTAGCATCTCTGCATGCTTAATAGGAGGAACCAGTTTCGTGTGTGATTTAAGGTACTAAATAACATATTAAGTTATGCAGAGCAAAATGTAAATGTATGTTTCTTATTTATGTTTTTCAGGTAAGAAATTGCATTCCGTTAAGCAAGGCTGCCTGAGGGAGTTGACAGATGCTGGCTCTGTGCATTCATTTGTAAGCTACCAAATCATGCAAAGTATTCTAGCATTAATCCTGTTTGCTATTTTGGCAGCTTTCTGAATTAAATTATTGCTTTTAAAATATCCAAACGAAATATTTCCTCAAAATTCTGTTGTTCTTTTCCTTCCCTTTGCTAAACTGTTTTCTAAATACTATCCAAGTTAGAGAACAGTTTCTGGTCCTTCCATAGACCTGCATGTTTTTCAGCGAATAATATGCAAATTTTGCCTGATATTACTCTAGATCTTTCTGATACCTCTCAGATAATCAGTTGCAAGGATATTTCTGTAAATAAATGTCATAAGAGGCAGTCTGCATCTCTAGTTGTGTTACATATTTAGGTGTTCCCAGACAGTATTTTATCTCCACGTTGATATATTCTCCCCCAGGATCAAAGCTTAATTTTGCCTCTTTTTTTTTTTTTTAATTCTTTTTGGGTCCCTCTCTGCAGTAAGCAATACAAAAGGCATAAAACTGTTGTTTCTAAGTCTCTTACAGCTAGGAAGTCTAGAAACTGCAATCAATAACTCTGAATTTCTAGGGTAAATTAAATGAAAGCAATATACATGATTCTCCCTCATTACACAGGAGAGGAACAGAAAGCTAGAAACGTGATCTGGTTCTTGTAGATACTTGATGAAAAATAATACAGCTTTGCAGGAAGATAGCCACCAGGAGTCTAAAATTGATTTTCTTCATTATAGCTCCTTGAGATTTGCATTTTTCATATCAAGCAGCTTTTACAGTGTGCGGCATTTTTCCTTTTGAAGTAGTTTCTTTGGTAAGGCAGGGAGTGAAAAGATTTTATGTAGACAAAGAAACCTTCAAGTGTCACCTTAGGAAGGCAAAGCTACTGTCCATTTTTGGCATGGATACAGTGAGGCAGAGGTGCAACAGAGCTAATTCAAGTCATCCATCCTAATATGACTACATTTCGTGGCCTTTCAGCACCAAGAGGGTTGTTTGAAGGAGGTCACCATTTTATCTCTGGAAGTAGATGGAGAAACTTCCCTTAAAATTGCAGTGTGGGCCCCCGATTCTGCATGGGCTCCAATAAGGAGCTCTTTAACTATTGCTTTTAAATGGTGATTATTTCCACCAGCAGAGCACTGTTAGCACAGGCCTCATGTAAAGCATGGCTCATTCTGTGGGGGTCACAGCGGGTTTCAGCTCCCATGGCTTGGTGTGACCGGGGAGCCTGGAGAGCCTTGGGCAGCCCCTGGGGCTCCATCCCGCTGCTGCACTGCATGCCCTGTCCTGAAACTGCTCTCTCCAGCTCTCCAGGCCAGCCAGGCATGGCTGTACTGAAGGGAGCAGCTGTATTGGCTTTTAGACCGAAGGAGCTGTGGGTTAGACACAAGTGAAACCCTCAGCTGCCCTTCTACTTGGCTGCAATCTTCCTCTGCAAACAGGGGCTTTTGTTGGGTGATAGATGAGGCGTGGTGAGAATGGCTACCAGTCTTTTGGATGATATGGGCGAGCCTTATTATTCTTAGCTGAACATAAGGCTGGAAAATATTTGGCAGGAAGATGCCTTTGCATTTTAATTAATCAGTGTTTTATTTCCTGGAAACAAATTGAACCCTGTTCACTTGGTTGGCTTTGACAGTGGAGAGCAATTCCTCAGCAGAGCCCACAATTTACTTTTTAGTTCCAAAATCGAGCCCTGGATCTGGGCAGAGAAGGTTATATGGGGGTTATGCTGGTTTAGAGTTTGCCCTGCATCTTCATTTTGATTCCCTGCATGATGCCTTCAGCCAACAGAGATATCCCTATAGCATCATAAAAGGGATGGATGTGAATGTTTTTCTTGCAGAAGTTAAACCCAGATTTATATATCTGGAAAACTGGCTCTGCTATCCAACTGATGCAGTGTGTGAATTTTCAAACTGCAGGCTCTGCTGTAGAGATTCCTCTTGCCCCTTTCAAACTGTCTCCCCAGAAGAAGTGGTGCCAGTATAATTTGAATGTGCATAAACTGTGGAGGAAATGATGATAATTAACAGCAGGGTGCCCAATTTTGAAACACTGTATTTATCATCCTTTATAAATCTTTTTTTATCATTCTCACTTTTCATCAGGCTGAAAAAGATTTCTCTTAGACCATGGCTGAGGAAAAAAAAACTCCCTGAGGTTTTCTTGCAGAAAAGAGAGAATGTGATCCAGGGAAGCCAGAGCTTAGTCCTGGTATTTGTTAAGTCAGTTCCAAGGCTGTTATTTATTTTACCAGTACTCAGGTTGAACCTGTAGAATATAGCTCATCCAGAAATACTCCAGACTTCTGTAGGACAAAAACAGTACAATAAAAATAGGTTCCTCTTCTTTCACTGTCCATGCTACTGCCTTTACATTTAACACAGAATTTAATTCCTGTGCTAAGTTTCATATGGAATATTAACATCATTAATTCATTTTTGCCATCATGGGGCATTTAAATCAGCTGGGAACTTCAGTCTTACAATTCAAAACATAACTTAAATTCATAAGGAAATGCAGTTGTTGTTAATGACTCTCACATAATTAATTTCTTCATGAAACAGAATGAATGCTTAAGTGTCTCAGGTACTAAATGGTCTGTATTCTTACAATGCAATTTCAATTTTAATTTAATTAAACTGTGGGATATCTCGTTGAGAAACATTATGTGTGAAAAAGAACTTACTTAATGTGAAAGGCAAAGTGCTATTATTCTTGCAGTGATAAAACCTAAATCAGATGGAAGTGGAAATTTAAATCAAGTGGAAGACTAGTGCAGAACCAGTAATCTCTGTTTAAAATGAGACACTTTGCAGTCAATAATTTAATTTCATTTGTTTTCAGACCAATCCTATTTTAAAAGTGGCTTTTCTTTCTACTGCTTTGTGTTTCTCTGCAGAGCAAGTCGTAGCATCTGAGGTGGCTTGCACAAGGCACCTGATCTTATGCTTTTATTGCACTTTTGTACAACTGTAAATCTACTCAATAAACACTCAGCTGGCAATGAATCTCTTAAACTCAATAGATGGCACTGGTTTACACAGTTCTTGCCTGTTGTCTTTGCCCAGGTGATTACTGTTCTGCAAAGGCTTGTGAGAAAAGATGTGAGCTTTTGTATGAGCAGTGGTCTGTATGTTGTGGGTTACTGAGGTTTTTTTTGGAATGCTTGTTTAACAATTGCACTGTAATTTAGTGTTTTCAGAACATACTGTCTTTATAAAGTTATGTCCTGTGTATTGCTTGTGCCTGTGACAAATATCAGCAAATCATTGGGATTGGAAAGATTCCTGGGAGTCTGCGTAGTTCAGCCTCGTGCTCAAAGCTGGGACAGCACTGACTTTGTACCAGCTTGCTCAGGGCTTTGTCTACACCCTCAAGGACAGAGATTCTTCAGCTCCTCTGGGCTCCTGTAGCAATCTTGAATTATACCCAGGGCAGTATGCTCCATGTATCCAGTCCAGACAGCCTCATTCTCCTTCCTCAGTGAAGAGCATGGCTGTGTTCTCTGTAAGCCCTCCCTCGGTACCTGATGGCTTCTGAAGGCCCCCCAAAGCCTTCTCCTGTCCAGGTCAGACTAACTCAGCCTCTCCTCACAGCTTCCATGCTGCAGTGCTGACCATCCTGGTGGCCTCAGGTGGACTTGCCCAAGGTGATCAACATCTTTCTGATACTACAGGGGCCTCAAGACTGGAGGCACTATTCCAGCTGTGGTTGAAAGAGACCTGAGAAGAGGAATGATGACTTTCCTTGATCAAGTTGCTTATGCACATGTTGTTGCAGCCTTGGATCCTGGCACCCTTCACTGCTCTTAGGGCTCACATGCTGCCAAGTGCCCACCTGGATCCCAGGTCCCCGTGCAGTGTTTGTACAGATGTGGTCCTAGACAAAAGTTTGCTATCCTAAAACTTCAACTCTGCTTTCTTGCCAAAAGAGCGAGCCACCTGCTATTAATTAAAACCAGCCTACTACAGCTAATGGCTAAAACCAAATTCAGGCCTATGCATCCTCTGTTTTAAGCATTCATGTGACTCTCCTGGCATCCTGTTTCTTTCAAAGGCCAGATTCAATGCTTTCTCTTGACTCCCACAGGCTTTGAGCAGTGCCGAAAACATTTCCTTTCAGTCAAAAGCTGTCCAACTACTGCTTTCTAGACTGCCCACACACGCAATGAAAGAACCGTGTGGAGGCATTAGAGAGTGAATTAGAATGAATTAGAGGAGCCAGGTTTTATAAAGGCTGGAGGAAATGCAATGTAAATGGTAGTGACAGAGAGGAACTGCCAGTTCCTTCAAGCTGAGATCTTGTTTACGTCTTTGTGTGCGTGCTTTTTCCCTTTTTGCACTGCCTCTATGCCCTTCCTCACAGCTCATTGCTGTCTTTGTCTACCAAGTCACTTGTCTTTACTTGCGGATTATATTTATCTTCATCCAAGTCACCTTTCTCAGTTAATAGCAGATTTTCCACTGCTGACGTAAGTGGGACCCTTTCCTCTGTCCTTGCCCATTCCCAATTTGCACAGCCTGTCTTGCCAACGCAGACCTTAGACCCCAGGCACCACTTTCCTTTCCCATCAGGTACAGTTTAGAAAAAGAAGCTGTCATTTAAACTCTTGGCTTTTAAAATAACTTCCTGCTAGAGCTATGAGGTCCAGCTGTTTTCTAGCACTTACCTTTTCTTAATATAATTAGAAGTTTAGACACAGGTTTACTTCACAAAACCAAACCCTTACAAAAAGGAAGCCCAGGACTGGTAGGTATACTGCTGCTTATGGTAGTCAAGCTTTTAATTTATTAATCTTCTGACAGTGCTGCAATAAGAACTGAACCTTTTAAATGGTGCCATACTATTTTCAAAGTACTCTGAAGTACTTTCCGAAAAAGCTGAGAGTCAATAGGGGTTGCATCCTGGCTGCAGGCAAAACTAACAGCTGTTCAAATGCCCCAGCAAATGGCAGAACTTGGGGTGTTTCTGGACAAAGGGTCCTTGGGCCGGGCCACCAGCACCCTGTCCTTGGCTGTAGCCATCCTGTTTAGTTTCACAGGGGCAGCAGTGCAGGGCTATTGCCACTTGCTTTCCCCTGTGCCTAGGGAATATTGAACTGCAGGATGCACAGGTTGATCTCCTGCACATTTTTTGTGTTCTGGGAATGGCTTGATTCCCAGGAGACTGAGTGTGCCAGTGCATCCTCTGCTGTGGCCTGCCTAAGTGCTTCCAACACTCCTGAGAGTCACCTTTTCTCCATTCATCCGGACACTCCTGGACTCCGAAGGCTCAGACAGATTGGACTCGGTCAGGTGCCATTTGCACCCTGTTCTGGACAGCATTTGTAAAATGTGCCCCAGGTATTTGAAGTCTCTCATAAGCTGAAGTGGTGATGGCTACCTGGCATGCAGCAAATGTGGATCTGGAAGGAAGATGTCCTGGGGAGGTGCAGGACAGGGGTTTGTCCAGCTGACCCCCAGCACAGGCTGGTTTGCAGAGCCGCAGCAGGAGAGGGAGCTCTGTGGGTGCACAGCTGACTGCCTTAAGACAGTGTTTAGGGGTTTTTCTTTCAGCACAGGGAAGCATCTGACCCTGCCTAAACGTTTTGCTTTGTTTGAGCAGCTGCTGGAGATGTTTGGGGCTGTCAGTGTCCCTGCAAAGGTGTTCTGGTGGTGGGGTGGCTCTTGGACCTGGGAACTGCAACCCTGGCTCTGCTGGCAAGTCAGTGTAGAGCCTTGGGGCAGACTATTTAATCTCAGCTTGATCTCCTCTGAAGATCTGACCTTATTTCCCTACTGTGTAATTTTTACAGCCACATGAGGGTTGAGGATTAATTAGTTAATGTCTGTGAAGTGTTTTGAGTGTGTTATTTAAGGGTGAAGTATTTTTGTAAGTCTCTAGGGAAGTGTCATAGTGTTTAATGTGTACTGGTGTGTGTCCTCCCTAGAAACTTGACAGATAAATCCTGTTCCACATCCTGTGGTTCTGTTTGTTGTTGCTGCTGCTGTTGTTCTTGTTTGTTTGCCTTGTTATACACACATATATATACTAGTAAAGGGCTGTTATTCCTTTTCCCATATCTTTGCCTGAAAGTCCCTTAATTTCAAAATTATAACAATTTGGAGGGAAGGGGGGCATATTTTCCATTCCAAGGGAGTCTCCTACCTTCCTTAGCAGACACCTGGCTTTCAAACCAAGACAGTTATTTTAACTGCATGTACTTTTCTAGAATTACTATATCTTTTACAATTTTTTTCATCCTAATACATTTGCACAGTACTTAGAGGGAAGCTGTAATGACTCTAAGCAGAGAAGAGGATGCTCAGAAGGGCACTTACCTTTGTTCCCCATGTCAGCTAAGGAAATACTCAGAGAAACTCACACACCCATGCAGTGTTTCCTTGGGCAACTAGCCATTACAATGTGAGATGGTAAAGCTGGCATCTTTGCCTCTAAGATAAACTGTTTTATAGATTTCAACTTTTCTGTCTTCCTCTGTGCAGAGTCTATCCTGTGACTTTTGCTGTGCTTCTTATCCCTTAATTCCTTGCTCCTTCCCATCTCTAATGCTGTCATCAACTGTTGTTTAGTGGAAAGCTTGCAAATATGCAAACTAATCATCTTTCCTTCTGCCTGAAGTTTTTTCCCCAGGGATCTTTAGAAGGCAATTTCTTTTCTCTGTATCGAGGTGGTGGAAATCAGACCCTTTGCTTTGCTGATTCCATGCAATGCCATTTGGTATTTTTGAGCTCTCCCCCTTCTTGTTAATAATCTATCCTAGCCTCCAAATATGTATTTTGTGCCTGTCCACTCCAATGAGTTGTTATATGTCCTGCTTTCAGAAGAAACCCTGTAGATGCCATCAAGTATGTGGTCTTTTAGACAGTTCAGGAGTCCTGAGGCAGTGTCTGGGCAAATTTCTCTGTAGTCTGAGGCAACCCTTGCTGGGGGGCAGGGCAGAAGGACAGCAGGGGACAAAGCCAGGCATCCTCCCAGAGGATGTGTCCAGGGAGGGTGGGGTGAGCCTGGCAGTGCAACCAGCAGCACCTGAGTTGTTGTTGGGGTTGCTGGAGGGCACAGAACTGTGCCTGGACTTGGTGGTGTTTCCCCATCTGCTGTCTGCAGGCTGTTGTGGAAGGCCCCCAAGGGAAGAATTGCCAGTTCTACATTTGCTCTTGCTCCTTTGGCCCTGGCACCAACACAAGGACTCTATTTGGCATGAAAACTGCTTTTCTTACATTGCAGCTTGTCACATAAGTGGTGCCTTAGGTCTAGAATAGATTAAATAGTACTCCACTACAGCCTCTGTATAGATAACTATTTGTTCATCCATATAGGAATTGCTTTCCATTTTTAGCATCTATCCACACTATATATAAATATGTAGCCCTATAAAGACCTGAAACTTCTTCCTGCAATGCTGACATTATACAGAAGTGGGGGGGTTACAACAACCAAAACAAAATGCAACCCTCGGCGTCCTGAAGATCTGCCTTCTGACACAAAGTGCAGTCATTCTCACACAGCCAATTTTCTACTCTGCCAATACACTTTTGAATACTTGGGGAGGTCAATGACCTGGCAATCTTGGTAACTCATGACTAGAAGCAATGGGAAGGCACCATTACAGAATGGTCAACAGAGAACCATTTGTCTGTCTTGCTCACTCTGAGCATAATGCTCACTGACAAAATCATGGTTTAATTTCATTCAGTAGTGTAGGGAGCAGAGCTGGTGTTGGGGGATGGCTTTCCACTGCTGCTCCTGGGATATCTGTGCCAGCCCTCTTTTCCTGTCTCCTCTTTAGGAGGGCAGCTCACAAGCTGGCCAGAGGAGCCAAAGCATGCTGGGCTCTGAACTGCAAACACTGGCTTGCACTTGCTCAGCCTTCTGGAAATATTCCTGTGCTCTGATTTGTAAAAGGAGCGAACTATAACTTTGTATAACTCTTAATCTTGCTTTCTTTTTCGAGTAGTTGTGTAAAATACAAATATCCTGAGGTAATAATAAGTGGTTTGGTCTAATCAGTTTTCATAAATATTTCATTGGCGTGATTACCTGCTACTTTAAATTATTTTCTTGCATGGCTTGTGCCTGGTTAGAATACAAAATCTAACTCATTTTCTGGTGTGTCAGTTTGAAATAAGTGTGTGGATGTATTTGTAAAACCTATTAGAGGAAAGAGGGGGGAAAAAAGAGTCATGCAGGGGAAAAATAGCCAATTGTTTTCAGCAATGTGAGATGAAATAGAAAAATACTCATCCAAATTTGTGAAAATCACTTGATTAAAAGGGTATTTTGAAATGTAGGATGTAAGAACATACGGAAAAAGAACAAATCAGGTCTGAATACATTTCCCTTTTCTCCCCTTTCTCATTTTAAAGACTTGTGCTAGAGAGCTCATATGTATATACTGCAGCAGGTCTGAAAAATCTCTTAGACTCCTGTGAAAATTACTATGATCCTTTAGGATTTAGGCATTTTTTTTCTTTTTTTCTCATTTTGTTTTTGCTTTCCCCCCATCAATTATTTTTCTTTATGGTGTGCTCTATCATTTACTGAAAAAGTAGTCAAGGTTTTTCTGTTTTCAAGGTTTAAATTATTTTAATGGCATAGATTACATCTGAGATTTCTTTAGAGTATTTTGCTTCTTTCTGGAAGACTAAATTGCAGCATATACAGGAGTTCTTCCTCCTTTGTCCAATTTTTTGAGGTCTTTTTCCCTTTAATTAGACTACATTTATTGTTCTTAAATCCACACCAAAAAAAACCCAGCTGATGTCAGCAGGCTCAGATCACCATGGAGATCTTCCTGAAGTAAAACCTGCTATTAGTTACTATTGGCCAGTAACAAAAAGCATTATGGATCAACAAAAAGCAAGCTCCCCAAAATCCCAAATCTTCTTGGGCATTTCATACCTCGTGGAAAGAAGCTGCAGGTTCATGGCCTGATCCCTGATAAACCCCAGCCCTGCAGCTCCCTCTGGAATTGCAAGGCTGTGTTTTCCCAGGATGCCCATGCCTGGAATAAACCACTGCAGAGGATGGAGCAATGTGCCATGCATGAGCACACTGCTGAATAAACTTGCATGGAAACAAGAGATAGGACAGGGAATCCGAGTTTATTAACCTCGAATTTCACCAGGGTGATCTGGGCACTATGAGCAAATCCTGCCCCGTGAAGAGAGACTAATTGGTGCCGAAAATGCACATATTTGGGTCTGAATGCAGGCACTGCAGCGAGAGGAGCTGTGCTTACCCTGAGCAGGGTTGCTTTGTACTTGGAGGCTCCCGAACGCCACTTCCCAGTGGGTGGCAGTGCACAAGCTTTGCATGACTCTGTAGGCTTTCGTTATTTTTTTAATTCTCCAGCTAGTTTCCATGGTGATGACTGCAGCTTTGATGCCTGGGCGAAAAGTGGAGAGGGAAGGAGGAATAAGAGGGCGATATTGCATTAAACTAAGGCTTGAGTAACCCATGGAAGTCTCAGTGGTCACAGCCGAGTGCGAGTCCTGCCAGTAAGGCAGCAGTGGGCACAGAAATCGTGGATTCCTGATGAGCAGCTTCCAACAGGCTGTTCTGGTGGGGTGGTCTAAAGGTGGCAATAAACCTGAAGATTGAGAGGGGACAAACTGAGGCAAATGTGATGTGTTTCTACTAAGTGAACTAGACTCACTTCTGGAGTTTTTAGGGGATTTTTGCATTATATGGGTAAAGCTGCGATAAAAATTACAATACACAGTAAAACTGAACGTGGATTCTCCTGATAGGAGTTTAAAGTGATACATCTAATTAACACTGTGGATTTAAATGCCAGGTCAGAGAAGCATTGTTTTTTATGAACTCATTCAAGTTTTGCACTGATTCAGTTTTATTTCCTGGTATGAGAAATAGTTGTCAGGTTTGAAATTTGGATTTGTTAAAACTATATCTGAAATTCTCTTTTGAACTCATTGAGCCTCCTCTGCAGCAGTGTAACCTCCAAATTACACAGCAGAGGTCTTGGAATTCAGGCACTGCAGTAATTGTCAATACTGTTGACTTTGCACCATAATCTTTTGTGACTGCTATGAGACGTGGCTGAATTTAATGCCCACAATCTACAGCTTATCAGCATAGATTGATCCAGGCCTGTTTTGTGTAAAAGCTGCTGATCAAGGAGTGTTACAGGTTTGTTTCTCAGACCAGCTTCTTCCTTGCTGTTCAGTTCAATCAACTTATCTCCCTTATCTTGAGCAGATGGAGGGGGATCTGCCAGCCCTTGTGTGGGGGCAAAGTCCAAACATGCACTTCGGCATCTGCAACTCTGAAACCACACTATTGGCTTGAAATTTAGCTGTGTGTCAAAGTTTTTTCGTTGGTTTGTTTGAGCTCCTTTGGGTTTTGTTTTGAAGAAGTAAAGAAAGGGGTGTTCAGGGGGATGCTTTACTGGTGGGAGAGAGATGTGGACCATGGTGATCTTTCTCCAGACTTCCCTAGGCCTGTAGTGAAAGTGTGTCCCCAGTTCATAACTGGTGATGTTCTAGCTTTTCCCAGTTTTTCTCTCTCCTTCCTGCATCTCTCATCAGTCCTTGATCAGCAACCAGACACCAACATGAGTCTCCCTGTTTCAGAGACTGCCTCACCAGCCCCTGAAGTGATTTTTCCCTCATATTGCTGAGCTCACTTTGAGACTCCTGCCTTCTACAGCAGATCTTGTGTTTTTTCTCCCAAAATGTGCTTCACGTGCAACCACAGGTGGTAAAGTGGGAAGGCTTGAGCCTGCATCACTTCTGGAGGAGTTGATTTTAAAGCTTCATGTCCAACGTTGATTCTTTGGTTCTGAGGTAAAGATACACGTAGTAGGATCTGGAAAAGTGTTGTTGGAAGGACTGATTGTTGCCTCTTTGACTGCTAGAGGGGAAACAGGGATGACAAACCTTGTTCACAGAAATTGCAGTGTGTGTTAATGCTGCTTGGTGCTCAGCGTTCTGAAGGATCAAACAGGAGGAAAATCAGCCTTTTGTCAGCTCTGAGTACCTGAGTGTGCACAGGAGGTACACTGGAGTATCAGGGTTGAACAAGAGATGAGAAGAAAGTAGCCCAAGAGATTGCTGAGCCTTCTTTTTCTTTTCTGTAGTTGCTTTGCTGTGGATGTACCTTTTTTTTCTCATTCTCAGTGTGAACATTTTTTTAATGAGAGATGATCAGCTGCATTAGTCAGATGATTCCCGGTCCTCAAAGCAGCTCTTCTGTGTGGGGGGATATTTGGGCATTGCCTACTATGAGTCTTCAACAAGTGATCTTTATATCAAAGGATGACCAGAGAAGATTAAATAGAATTTCCCACTATGTTTAATACAGAATATCTAAGGCTATATTTCCTCTGTAGAGTTAAGTTACATTTCAGGGAGGTGACTTGGGTAAATTGACTTAATGGGCATGAAACCTTCACTGTCATTGTGGAAAATCAGCTTACTCAGAGGAGTTGTTTTCTGGACTTACACAGGTTCTTGCAAGCTGTTTAAGCAACGTTAAATATATTGCAGCCAAGAAAAGCTGACAAGGATTGTAGCTGCCAAATTTCTAATAGCAGCTTTGTAACTTCATTGCTTTTTCAGCAACAACAAAAAAAAAGAAAAATACTGTTAAGTTGGCAAAATCTGTTTTCTGTTTCTTGGGGTGTGTTAACAAACCTCACTAAAATAAATGATTATAAGTCAGCAAAAATATAACCTGCTTTCAACAGAAATTGGAGCTATGTAACCCTACCAGTATCTAAAATGGGTGTATGACTTCCCTTGTTGAAATCCATCACCCTTCTGCAAACGAATTAGGCAGTCTGAGACTCGAGACGTGAGGATTAGTAGAGGGCTTAATTAAAACATCATCAGTGTTGTCCCTGCAGAATCAAAATCCTGACACTCTGGTTACTGAACTATATTTGAGCCTTAATTTTAAACGACTGCCTTTTACTTTAAAGGGATCATCACTTAGAAACTTAAGCCGGGCTTTCTTTTCAGAACTGTTGCCTCATGTGTATTTGCAGATCAAAATCATTCTCACTATTTTATTAGTGATATGATACCATTTTCAGGTGCTACAATGTGCATTTAGAGTTTTGCCAAGTTAGTGATGGTCTTGACTCTCAAAATACAGTATTTATAGTTGGACAAAGTCTTTCAGATTTACAACATTCATCCTCCCCAGAGGTCCATGTCTGCCAGAAGACTGATATCAGTTTGCCTCTAGCCTGTCAAATAAGCCTAAGAAATGCATGCCAATCTCAAATCCTAATCATCAGCAGAAAGTCTTCTTTTTCAGTCTTGGCAAGGAACACTGAAGTCAATAAAAATTTAAAATTAAAAATACCGAAAGAGTCCAACAAGTTCAGGCATTTGGTAGTAAAGAAAAGAGAGCTCATGTGTCTAGGTTTATGATCAGGTATCCAGATTGGGGACTAGAAGCCAGAAGTTCTGGTTGTATTTTGGTTGTTTGGCCTTTCATTGATAGATATTTATGTAATGGAAGATACCACAGCAATTGGTGTTTGATGCAGCTTTTGGCACTCTGAGGTAGAGTTCACCTGCCTGTACCTAAACCAGGGGTTTGTACGTGCTGTGCAAGAGAAGTGGGGAAAAGATCTGTGTAAGACTTTTTGGTAAGTCAGATGCATGAAAAGGAGTGTGCATTAAATGATAGAAAATATTTGATTTTCCAAAGGCTGTGATGAATTACAAACAAGTTTTAAGTTCGCATTTTTTAAGGTTCAAGGAGAACTTGTCTTAGTTCTTGAGTTTCTTTCTGAATTGAGACTGTGCATGTTGCTGTAGCAGGTGGTGAAAGCCTGTTTTTCTAGGAGCTTTAAAATCACTTTTGTTGTTTAACCAACTCAGCTTTGCCAAAATTGTAGGAACCCTGACACTGCCTTTGACCTTTCCATGTTTTTCATCTGGCACATTGAGCAGTTTGCGGCCAGCCCTGTGCTACTAAACGCATGACATTTGTTACAGGTTTTGGTGTGGTGAGTAATAGTGGAGGGAGGATATATTTTGTGGGCCTTTTCAGATTAAATGCCTTAATTCATGGGTACTTGCAATTTCAGGAGTCTGGATTTGACATTGGTGGCCTTCAGCCTGATGTTCCTCAAATGGCTGGGTGGAGATGTGACTGTCTTAACTTGCAGTCTCATGGGCTGGCATCATGAGTGTTACTTTTGTTGAGTTCTGTATTACCTGGGTATATTCTGTGTCTGCAGTCTGAAATCACATATTTAAAAAAAAAAAACAAAAATTAAAATTCAAACACATTTAGGGTAGCTTTTCTTTGTGCCTTGTGGTTCAGGCTCTTTTGTGAGCTGTGCCAGTGTAGTGATTATCACAGAATGGCTTTGAGGAAATCAAAATGACTGTGCTGTATCTTAGGAGTGAATGGCTGAACCTTGAAAGTGAAGAATTCCTTACAAAACAGCTCTGTTTGCCTCTCACTCAAACGTGAGTAAATTAGCTGTAGTGCCACTCAAGTCAGGGGTTCAGGAGAAATGTAAATGGTAGGAGTATGTGATCCAATATTTCAGGAAATGCCAATTTAAAGGGGTTCAGATAATTTGCATAGTCTCAGGTTCAAATCTTTGAATGTCACTTCAAGGTTCTTCCATCTTTTGGGTAGAACATATCCCAGTCACTTGCAATTTAAGCAGAACTCCTAGGCACAGACTGCTAAGCCAAAATGACCTATCCATGACTTTTAGGAAATTCAAAAGGGCAAATCTTGTGTGTTATCTCCAAATGTCAACATTGAATCTACTTGATTTTCTGCAATAAAAGCAGGTGCAGATGTAAAGGAAATGTGCATCAGGCTGTGTTTCTCAGTTTGTTGACCAGAGTAAGGTCTTCAAGAAATTTCAAACAGCTCTTGGTTAGTAAGGATTTTCTCCACTTGTAGTCTGAGTTTCCCTCTGGGGAGGCATACGACCACTTTGATGGCTGCATGTTTAAATTATTTACTGAGCATTGGTCTTATTTTTTTTTGTGTGGCATCAGCCTGAAGCCACCCAAACAATGGAGCAGCAGCACTGCTGGGGACCAGCTGTGTAAAGTAACATCTTAGCTGGCTATTTTAGTCCCCCAAGCCTGCTAACCACAAGTGAAAAAGCAGAAACCCTGCCTTTGCTTGTGTCCTGGCTACGAATGCAAGCACAAGATTTTCCTCATGGCTTTAACATTAACATGCTCTAAACTGCTAAGTCAGAGTTCTTATTTTCCCCTTGAGCTGGCAGCTCAGGCCAGCTCCCTTTAATCCACACATTAAGCACACATCTTAAAGTGTGTTGTTTTTGGAAAGATGTTCAGCAACTTCCCTTTTGAATCCAGACGCAGAGGTCTCTTTCCAGAATTGGTGGTCTGCACTCGAGTGAACTGCTCTGTCCCTGGGCTTTGTGAAAGACCAAGTCTGTGAGTTCAGGGATCAGCTTTCTAAATGGGGCCTCATAAAAGGCAAGGTGAAAGGAAGGGCAGCTTGAAGGGGAAAAAAATAGATGAACCTCAAGAGTTTGGTTTGGCAAGAAACAGTGCAAGCTCATTTTGCCTTAAAAACTTTTACTTGACTCTCCCCTGGTGTAATTATACCTTGTTTTTGTTCCTTTCATCTTGCATTAATATAGAAAGCATATGGATGTTGCACTGTGCAAGTGTGAGTTAGTTCCTTGAGCCTTAATTTCTCTCCTGCAGCCAGGGGAATGATGTCCTGGTGGTTTTCCTGACCTTGCCCTGCCAGGCTGATGGTGGTACCCAGCACAGAGGGCTCCATCCTCACCGTGCAGGGTGCAGAATTAACAGAGCAAACCCACAACTTTACTCTCCTGAATACTTAAATTCAGTGCAATTATCCAGCCAGTGCTCTCACCTCTCACTAATGACTTATGTCTTGTGAAGAGGATGAGCTGGGGGTGGCAAGGTGGGAGTCCATCTCTTCTCCCAAATAGCAGGCAATAAAACGGGAGGAAACAGCCTCAAGTTTCACAGGGAAAGATTTAGATTGGATTGTAGGAAAAATTTCTTCACTGCAAATGGTGGTCGGGCATTGGAATTGGCTGCCAGGGGAAATGGTATGATTGCCAACTCTGGAAGTGTTCAAGAAAAAGTGTGGATGTGGCATTTAGGGATATGATTTAGTGGTGAACATGGCAGTACTGGGTTAATGATGGGACTCGGTGATCTTAAGAGGCCTTTTCCAACCTAGAGAGTTTTAGGATTTTATGATTCTATGATTCCAAGGCTACTGCACTTGCTGTGTGCTGGCAGTCATCCTTTTTCACTTGCGACCCATGTAATTAAGGCTGCAGCAGGATCTTCTGCTACATCTCATTACTGTGCTCCCTGGGAACATTTCTCAGTGAGGCAGTTTATTTCATTTTATGTATCCAGAAATAAATGCCTTGGTTTCTTTAGTATTCCTGTAGTCTGTCAGAGGAGTTAGCATTTTTTGAAGACCTTTCATTTTGGGGTCACCAGTTGCTATAAACAAGTTTTGTACTGTCTCATTCCTAAACATTTTGGATATTTCATATAAAGGCTTTCTATAGTTGCAGTTTTAACAAAAGTCTCTTTGTGTAGGCAAGACAAATGCTAAGATATTTTGCTTGCAGTCTGCTGAAGGCTTTTGCAAACATTAAAAGTATTGCTGTTTCCACTTGATTGATCAAGTGAGTTGCAATGAAATTTAATTTTGCTATGTCATTTAAAACAGTTCAGTAGAGTCAGAATACCTATTATGAAACAGTCCTGTTGTGCATATTTTTGTGCTTTTGGATAGATGCATTGTCTCAGAGATTTATCTTTAGTGCTGAGAAGCTGGTTCTTGACTGTCGACCGTACCTGGAAGGCTGCATCTACTGTATTTTAACTGGTTGTTCTTCAAGGCATAAATATCTTACCTCAATCCAGGGCAGGCACATGAAATCAGGACACCCCTTCCAACCTTTCAATTCATTAAAATAAAGACAACTTTAATTTGTATCCAGGTGTCTGAAGACATGCTCAGACACAAAAGATATGTGGGAGAAAACTTGTATAGGCCACTGTGTTATTAATAAACCAGGGAAATATAGCTAGAATCACTTTGATTCCAGAAGGGAGACATTTGGTTTCAAATTAAATGTTTTTCTCCAGGCCTCACTCATTTCTTGAGCCAATGCCAAGTGTCTGAATTTAAAATTCAGTGTTATCCTAGAAGTTATGTCAGACTTGCTTTTGTCAGTGTATAGGTGAATGAGGAAAACACCAAAATAAATGCAGTGTTACTCCTTTCAGTGTGTGTAGATAGACAAAAATCAGGGTCTTTCTAACATTTTACACTCGTGAGAACAAATTGCTGATGCAGTCAGATTGTAGCTCATCTTATTTAGAAGTTCGTTCTACTTTCTGGATACATTTTTACCTGTGTTAATCCCAGGAACTCAAAAATTATGCTGGATAGCTAAAGATAGGGGTTCTAGAAGATAAATACTGGAACATCTAATCACTAGCGGTCAGGTTATTTTTAAAATTTCTAAGTTTGTTCTACAAGTGCAAAACATGTCTTGATTTTGGAGGAGTGGGGGTGGGTGCTGTAGCAATGCTGTGTTCCTGTACCCCTGAACCAGCCAAGTTCTCATTCCCACATAAAAAGGCTGGAAAGTGTTGGCTATCAGTGGTGTTTCCTTGTCCCTTCCCTCTACCTTACTTTCTCCATCTCCAGCTGGAGATTCTGGCCAGGCAGGTTTAGAGTCAACACTGCCCTCTGCATTTCCAGCTTCTTACTGTGGTGTTTTAGTCTCTTTTATTGGTGTATATATAATGACCACCAAATTTGCTTCTCTTGCTCAGTCTGGGCTTTTCAATGGCAGAGCTTGTGGGGCTGGAGCAGAGGCTGCTGGAAATGCTGCAGCTCAGCCCAGTTTTTCTGGGGTGCTTGGAGTGTGTCGTGCTGAAGCTCTGGGGATTGCTTTATACTCTTGTCTGTTTTGCTGCAGATCTGCTGTCAAGAATTAAACTTCCTATGGGGAGCCACAACCCTGCCTATATTGATTTTTCTCAACAGTTGCTCTGTTTTAGTGCCATCAAAGGGACTATACATCTTTTTAATTAAAAATAAAGTAAATATCAAACGAGTGATGAGGGGTGCAGTGGGCAGAAAACCAACTGCATATTGACTTTTTGTTCTGGAGATGAATTCATAGAAACAGCTTACAAGGGACTCCAGAACATGAAAGTGTTTTACCTTTACTGGTTATCTCACATGGGGACCTCATGGGGACCATTCTGGCATAGCTGGGGAGCACAACTGATCTTTACTTTAGACTCTGGAAAATTCAAGAAGTTAAATTCACATAATAGGTTTTTCTGAAGGTCTTAAGGTTGGTCTTCACTAATGCTGTGGTTTCATCCCTGAAATCTCCACACTTGCACAGCTGTGCATTTGGCTGCATCCTCGTGGGCAGTGGTGTTCCATCTCACCAGTGTGATGTGGGTAGTCCCAGGGAGGGGATTGTGTGTTTAAGGCTCTGGGCAATCCCAGCATGAGATAAGTTCTTAGGAAAAGTTGGTGGAAGTGATACATTAAATTTCTGTTAGTGTAGTTATTGCTAGTTTTTCATCCTTTTTCAAAAGACTAGTTCAGGGTATGTTTATCTGCTGGTAGATATTTAAAAATACTGCTACAAAATTGGAGTTTAGATTTCTGGCACATTAGAAAGCTGTTCCAAGTTAGATGATGTTTCATACAGGATGTCTCATATGCAATTAATTCACAGATGTCTTCTGGGTCACTCAGTTCCATAGCAGCAAAGCTAGCTGAAGCAACTGAATCAAGCTTGTAACACCTCTAAAATTCTAGTTCATGAGTTATTATAAACCTTTTGTGCAGATGTATTAAGCTTCAGTTTGCACAAAAACTTCCCAACAACCACCCACAACACAGAAGTCTTTGCTGGCATCTGTTTAGAGATTTGGAGGCATGAAGGGAGGTGAGGAAGAAGAAAGGTTTCTCTGATTCATTCTGCATGCCTTGTGTTTGGTTCATCATGGGCATCTGTGAAATAATAGAATGAAAAAGGAAAATAAACCCGACAAATAATCAGTAAATCTGAGCATGTTCAGGTCAGTGTCATTATTCCAGGTATTTAAGGATGTAGAAGCAGTCACTTTTTGTGGATCGCCCAGGTGGCCTGGGCAGAGCTGGCAGCAAAGATCTGCAGAGGTCTGCTCTTGCATCCTGTTCACTGGACCACCCTGCAAAAGAAAAGTGGAATTTCGCTTTTAAAATTTTCAGAGTAAGCATTGATTAGAATTGCTCTTACAATTTGATGGTAATAAATCTTATTTGACAGTTCTGTTGTATTGTAGTGGAGATGGATGGGAAGGAGGGTGCAAACAAGTGATTATTCATCTAACTAGGCAAGAGCAGGACATGAATTTAGAGGAAGAATAGTGAAACTCTTTGGGCCAACTAAAGTTTTTAGAAAATAACTTCAGAACTTTCCTGTAGAGGTCATCTCTGGCTATTGCTACAGAAGAGGGCTGACACCACCACCGTGTGCCTGCTGCAGTCAGCGTGCTGGGCTGCAATAACTCAGCTGTTCTCTGAACTGGAGATAAATTGCAGAGACAAAGGAAATCTTCATTTCTGTGGTTTAAATAGTGGTTTAAAGACCACGTTCTTAAAGTGGATCAATAAAGTAATCTGTTTCAGGTGGAGGTGAACAAAACCATCCAGGGAAGTACATCTCTCAGTGCCCTTAACATCCTGGTGGGCCTGGGCAGACTGAACATGCTTTGTGCTTGCTGAGCCTGGGCTGTGTTTTCTCTTTGATGCTCTTTGTTTGGAGACAGTTTCCTTTAAGGCTGGTTTGCCAGAGCAACAGTGCATTGATGCACACATAAGCTTGTTTTATAAGAGTAGAAACTAGAAATCTCGGATTACGTGGAAAAGGGGAAAATTTTGAAATTAATTCTGCTTCTCTCCCCTCCCCCAGTTTTGTAGACTAGGAAGCTTTGTAATGGTCTCATAATAAGAATTGCCTTTCTAATTCTGGTTCTGGATGTAATTACTGAATTGAGGCAGCATTGTTGTCTGTGCTGCATGCTGTCTCCTACTTCTCCACAAGCTTATGGTCCAGTGGATGCCCACAGAGAACTGAAGCGAGTAATAATTTTATTTTCCTTTCAAGTTATGCTGCTGGACTGTCCACAGCCACATGCATGTGAATTTTAAGAGGAATGATAAATTATGGAGAAAAATGTCCCTTATTGCTGGTAACACCAAATTACTATTTTTATATCTGGTGGTTACTGTCCTGTAGTGTTTAATGCTATCATGTACTTTTGCCTTGTTAATACTGGCTTGTGGAGTAGCAGTATTTGTCACAAAATAATGAAGCAGAGCCTTCATGGACGAGGGGGGTTGTTTTTTTTTGCAAGATTCTTGGCAGCAGTCTGATAGGGAACTGGCCTTCCTAAAACTCAGCTTATGACAGAATATTCTCTTTGAAGCGTAGCTACTCTAGCATTTGGTATTCAGTGGCTCTGGGCACAGTACATCTAAAGGAGTTCATCCAATATTGATGGTCTTCCAGTAAAATCAGGAGGGGAAAAAATCCTATTTCTTAAAGCTCTTATTTTAAACTTGTTACCTGATCTTGATCTGAAAGGTCACAAGGGTGAAGCTGTAGCAGGGTAAACAAAAATTAAAGAACTGTGCTTTGTCTTCTGTAAATGCTCAATGTTTTCTCCAACTTGCAGCCCTCTGGAGAGCAGAATGAGCCTGTTTCTGAGAGCATTGCTCTGGGTTGTAGATCAATATAATATCATAGTGTCTGAAGGTATATTCAAAGCAGTTTTAGATCAGTCTTGCAGAACGTTGGCACCCGAAAACATGACTGTGCTGGTGTGTTTGAGTCTCCCTTTTAAAGCAGTAGTCCTGCCTCCCATTTGGTCACAGAGAAAATGGGTTTGGAGTCCTGAGCTGACTGAGAATGAATCTCTTTGGTTTGCTGTTGTCTCTTGCACCACTGCTGTGGCATCCCCACGCTGCTGTAGGTGCCAAGGCAGTGAAGGACCACAGGAAGCTGAGAGGTGCAAGGAGAGGACTGAGCCCTTTGGCAGCTGCGCTGTCCAGGTCACTTTAGGCTGGTTGGGGTTTCCACCCTTAAGCTGTATTTATGTGTCCACAGAGGATGAAACTGGTGCTTCTTAAGGGGTTGCTGACCTCCAGGTGAGCCCCTGGACCTGGCTGTGTGGGGCAGTGCCAGATTGCAGCAAAGGAGGTGTTGCTTAAACTGAGCTGATTTATTTTAATTTTTCGAGAGGCTCTAACTTGAGCTGCAATCCCTTGCTGAGCGGACTTCACCCTCTATGAGCAAAAGCAGTTCCTAGAGGTGTTGGCAGTGCTGCCAGGATTTGCTGATGCAGAACAGCTGCCCAGGTACCAGGAGCCTTACCCAGTGCTGCTGTCTGGTGTGAAGGTTTGGGGGTGTGATCCTGGCCTGCAGAAGTTCCCTGACACCAGGAACTTTAAACCTGCAGCCGTGAGCTCCTTCGTAATCTCTCTCAAGTGGTGCCAGCTGTGCTGTGTGTTCTGTGTGCATCTATGTGTTTAAACCTATTAGACAGGATTTTGCATGGTGTGTCTGGGCAAGCCTCGCACTTTTTCTCATGTGCAAGCTCATCTTGGATATCTGAGTAACAGGTTTACAACGAGGAACCACTGAAGCCGTTCTTTGGCATTAGAGATTCATTCAGGGTTCACGGCTGAGGGTACCAACAACAAGGTTATAATGTTGCAATCCAAACAAATATGGAAATAAGGCTTTACTTAAAATTTTGATACGCCATGGAGAGAATGAGTAAATGTGATTTCATTTCTGATATTCTTTATTAGTTTTTCATACACAGTGTGGTGTAGAAACATTTGTATTTTGATTTATTTTATAGAAAAAGCCTTCTTTCATAATCTGTCAGCTCATTGTGAATAGCAACCTCTGATCACAGAGGGCTATTAATTCTTAATTATCTGCTGGTAATTTATTTGTGCATGAATTTAGCAATCCATTAGGTGGTGATTTATTTTTGAGAGAAATAATGAAAAGTTTTAGGATTTGCTTTCTGTCACCCCCTTTTTGGCTTGCACTGGAATTAGCTGATTGATTAGATTACAGGATTTATCCAAACCACACTCTGTGTGTTAGAGATTGTAGTTAAGTACATTAAGAAAATCTGAAGCAAGACACAGATAAATGTAACAGTGTTTTTGATGGCAGTCTCTCAATTAGGCTACTGGCTGAGAAATGGGAAGTTAAATTAACAAACACTGGAGGATTGGTCTAATTCAGGGATTTTTTTTTTTCTTCTAGTCTCTCTTGATTTATGGATATCTAAAAGTTTTTGAGTGGAAATGTAAATAATCCCTCACAGCAGAGGAGCTCAGTAGCAGTGAGCTGGTTTTGTGCCATGCTGTGGGACTACGTGGAGTGTGGACTAAAAACTTGAGCTTAATGCTGGTTTTTGACACAACAAGGAGGGATGGAAAGCAAGACCTGAACCTGCCACTGCCAGTTTAACTGAGCTGTCGTGTGAAGCCGTGTCCTGCCATCTTGGCTTGTGCTGAATGCAAACAGGGAAAAACTTAACTCCTTCTACAAATTATTTCCCAGAAGTGTGGGACTTCTCTGTAGCATTCACCTCTGTCCCCATGCTCCTTCTGTGGGGTGTAAGGCTGTTTTGAAAAACAGCATTATAGTTGGTTTCTCCTCCACCAGCATGTAATGGTGAGTGTCACCTGGCTGGCTTGGTACTGGTCTTACATTTGTGACTGTGGCTCAGCAGCTGAGCTGTGGTAGCTGTCTGGGGAGGCAGCTTTTGGTAATTTCATTTACTGTCACTTGAGGTGCACGGGGTGGGAAGTTAAATCCAGTTACTTCTGTTAACAGTTGTTTTTTCACACCTTATTCTGTGACTTAAAGGCATAACATCACCATTTATGCTTGAGGTACTGAAATATATTGGGACCTACTTTTTTTTCTGGTAGTTTCAGATCGCTTTGCTGAACTGTTTTGCTGAGAAGTTAATTAGTCACTAAAAGAGTTAGTTCCTCTATTAGCTCGAGTTAGCTTTAGTGTGTTGTCTGGAAACTGACGGCTGTAATGTGATTTTTGCAAAACGAATGGTCTCTCTTTGGTTGCTCTTTCTGACAGCACAGAGCTGAGAGCAAGGGCTGCTTTTCCTGTCCAATGCCCTGTCCTCACGTGCTGGCTTCCCACTCTTGGCTCTCCTTGAAGCACTGACAAAGTCTATGGCACATTTGTCATGTCAAAGATTTTGTTAGCAGTTGGCCCCAAGTCTGACAAGATGAATTACTTGGAGGAAGAAGAAGATGTCATTAAATAAGAATCATTCACAGTCTTCTGCTGTGTTGGACTCCATCCCTGAGCAGAAGAGAGGGTGTAGCACAGCCTCACTGATGGCTGGAAATGGCATGAGATGCTGTGTATGGCCCACACAGGGGATGGACACCCAGGAGTCTGCAGCTCAGCCTGGTGCAGAGGGGATGGGATGGGATGGGCTGCACCTTCCTGGTGGCTGCTGTCCCTCGTGCCACACCTGGGAGGGAGATCATCCCTCTGCGTGGCCCTGGCCCTCTGCAGTGCCTGTGGGCAGCAGGGCACAAGTGATTGCTCCTAAGATACCTGAGCCAGAAAGAGGCAGAAACAGGGACCTGAGAAATGCAAGGCAGATCCAATGTCTCTTGAGCAACCTAAGTGGGGTCTCTTCTGTTTCAGCAGCATTTCTGAGAGTGGGGCAGTAGAGGTGCTGTGAGCCTGAGGCAGCACTGCTGGTCTGCTCCTCTTACCTTGAGCTTGATGGTTTCTTGCACCAGGGTTGGGGAAGCACCAGCATGAGACTGGAGACGGAGGGTAGGGCTGGCAGAGGGTTTTTGGACCATTGCCCATGGTTTTTCTGTCCCACCAGTGCTGCTAGAAATGCTAGCCAGCCCCACTGGTGGCAGCTGCATGTACCTTAGAGAAGAATTTCCAGGTCTCTGGCCAGAAAGACAGGGCTGAAATGCAAAAATTACATTTTCACATAAGCTGTATGCATTCTCCATCGGGTGTTGGACTCTGTCTTGTGTTTAACCTGTGAGTGAACTGGTGCAGTTTGGGCCGTTTGTCTCCTGCCTCCTCACACCAGGCTCTGGTGGCAGCACAGCAGGGGCTGTGTTGACTCTTGGCTTCCGTGTGTGTGAGGAGCAAGAGGAGAGAGGGGCAGCCAGGAGCAGGGTCCAGGGGTGCCAGCAGTGTGCTGAGCCCAGCCTGGCAGGAGCTGGGCACTGGGACTGCAGCTGGCTTGTGTTTCCCTCCGTGGAGAGGCTGTTTATCAAGATAAATAATGGCATGCTCGCTTGGGAGAGGGCACTTAATCAGCTATTTCTCTGTAGCTACAGATGTCTTTCCTTCCAAGCCACGTACTCAGCAAAGCACACAGCCCGCGTGGCTGAAATAGCCACGGAGCAGCCATTCCCATTGATCACCAGGCTCCAAGCATCATTTGTTTCCAGAGTCTGAGGAAAACACTCAGTGAAAACCTGATGGCAGTACATTAAAAGTTGCTGTTTATCTTTTCAGTGTGCCTAGGGTTGCACTTTAGCTCTACATGCAATCCACAAGCAGAGAACAGCAACAATTCTGTCTCACCCATCGTTTTCTGGTGTTGGGTAACTGCAAATAGCCTATCTTATTTTGACAAAGGAAGGATCCTGACTGTGTATCAGAACTCTTAATAATACCATATATCTTAATAAAACTCATAATAAAATAATTGAACATATATGGTAATCTTGTCTTCTCTCAGGACTGTATGAAACAACCTGGTGATTGCTCTGCATTTTCTGATGAGCATACAATGAAAGAGAGCAGGGGAGAGTTTAATGGGGCTTAATTGTCATTTGGTTTAGTGAGAATTTCTGCAGAGTTCTAAAAGAGTTGGGACTATTTTAAAAATGTTTAGAAATGGTTCGGGTAGGAACAACAGTCCTCAGAGAGGAGAATTTCAGTGGCAGCTTGCTAGCATGACAATCCTGATTTTAGGTCAAATATTGCCCTCTGAATGCCCTACAGCAATCTTTGGTTGTACATTTTCCAAGGTAATTAACTCAAAATCCTAGGGATGATGCTGGACTCTGCTGTTTGCAAATGAATTAAGAGTTTTTTAAGGATGAGGAAGAAGCCTAAAATTTAGCCTGAATTACTTTGCATGTGTTGGCCTTTGAGTTAATAAATTCAAGTTGGGAAAAGATTAAATTTCATTAACAAAGACATAATTAATCTGAGTTTGAAAAGTTCCAGTGCAACTTCCTAACTTTAAGGTTTACGGTCTGAAATGTACAGCAGATACCCTGCTTTTATAGGCAAATTCATTTCCCTTCCAGATTTAGACTCATGGTGATTTACAGTCTGGTTTTGAAGGTGCTTAGCACAGGCCTGAGCAAAGTCTGTAAGCTGGCAATGAGCAATGCTGAGCCCTACAGCTCTGTAAAGCAGTAAAGGAGAGAGGTATAAAGTTTTTTTCTTTTTTGCTGAGAAACAGAAATAAATGGTGGAATGAAGTACTTCTGTTGATTAATATTTCACTATGAAATGGATTAGGAAGAAACTGTGAATTATGTATTTTCATTCAATCCACTTCTGCTTAAAATACAATGTTGGTACAGTTTGCAGTTAGCACTGTGCATTTGAATTTTGCCTTTTTGGATTTCTAGAACCCAAACTTAACTGCATCCACGTACACGTAAATTCTGTGTCTCAGTGTTTCATGTTTTGGTATGGACTCTTAAATGTTTAACCATCTTTGTAGCTTGTTTATATATTTAATGTCACTTAAGTTTCTCAGGCTGTTTCAGATATTCAGTGAGGTGCTACATGCCCCTGTAACCGCACAACCAACGCCTCAATGTCAGCCAGGAAAATCAGCAGCATTCCTGACCCTGGAGTTTGCAAGTCAGGTTCTTTGTATGTTGAAAGCATCTGCAGGAGCTGGTGGGGCAGAGATCTCAAGCAAGTAGACCTTCACTTTAGGCAGAAGTGCACCCGTAGTGAGGAAATGTGCCTCAGCTCAGACAGGCAGGATCTGGAGGAAATAGAAAATCTTGGTGATGAACTGACCAAAACCCCCAGGCCCTGTCTCCCTGTGCTCTCGGTGGGAAGGAGGGAGGGCCTGGGAGAAGAAGAGGTGTTTTAAGGGCTGATTTTTACCTCTCATTATCCTCCTCTGACTCTGTTACTAATAAATTCACCTTATACCTTTAAGTTGAGCCTGTTTTGCCCTTGGAGTGTTTTCTCCTGGTCCTTATCTCAACTCGTGAACCCTTTGTTAATTTTTTTTTTCCCCTCTCCTCTGCCCAGCTGTGGCAGGGGAGGGTGAGTGGCTTTCATGGGTGCCTGGCATTGGGCCAGTGTCAAACCACAACAAAACAGTAAAGGAGTTCATCCCACTGGCAGCAAGGCATCATCCTTCCTTTGGAAGAACTCTGCATTATCCTCAGTGATCAGTAAAGACAGTTGAAAATTTTTCAGGTTTAAAATAAGCTTAAATGAACTGCTAAAGTTCTTTGGCTTAGAAAGTTACTGCCAGAAGTCCGTGTGTTCAATCACTGTCAGCAGAAAATGGATGGATGTTGTTATGTGCAATTCAGTGGCAGGTGTAATCACCAGTGCCAAAATCTCCCTTCTTGGAAGCATTTAAGTCTTGCATATCTTTTGATTTTTCTATTAATATCATTTGCTTTCCCAAATTCCAAGGGGGTACAGATGCAAAATCAGCCATTGTTTTGCCTGTCTTATTCGAGAATTTTATTTATTTTATTTAATGTATAATTAATTTTATTGCTTTTCACTAGACAAAATAGGAATTGTTGGTAGCAGAAGCAACTCACTGAAGCACCTACTTTCCCCATCTGCAACCTGTTGACAGGAGCAAACGTGGAAGTGCATGTTTTTCTGGTTGATTACAACTCATGCAATTCACTGCTGAATGCACACACTCATTAAAAGAAAATCATTGTTACTCAAGAAACTGTGCAGCAGCTAAGAAGCTAAGCAAGACTGAGGTAAAAGGACTGAACAAGCAGTACTTCAAATGAAGATAGGCAGCTGCTTTGTGATTGGAACCCATTACTTAGAGTGGGGATCTGTTGATTCATAAATCTTGACAAATGTGCTTATAGTTCCAATGTAATTAGAAGCTTCTAAATTGAAAAGAGCTGGTACCTAAATGCTGAGGAACGTCTTGAATGTTCAAGCTGGGGAAACTTCAGACAGTTGGAATTACTGTGTCTTAGGTTAAAAAAGAAATAGTACTTGGTTTTAATAAGGATCATAAGAAAAAGGACAGACACTGAGATCTGAAGCCTGGAAGACTATAAAATTCATCTGATTTTACTTAGTTTCTAATTTTGCAGCTCAGAATTTTCCACTCTGTTTCCAGAGCCTCTGTTTTTCAGTAATCCAATTTTCGAATGTGTTGAGCATCCTGCAGCTCCTATTGGCTTCTCTGAGAGCCACAGCTCTGAAAACTATAATGTTTTGTTAAAGAAAGACGAGATCTAAACAGGGGAGAACAGAGACTGCAGTGGTCTGGTGAGAAAGGCTGTGGTGTATAAGAAGTATTGCACTTTTTTTGGTGAGAGGCAGGCAGTTGGATTTGAATAAAGAACACACATTTTTCTGTGTAAAATCAAAAAGCCCTATGAAGGCACTGGTAGCACATGTGACAACCTCAAAATTTAGACCTGAATAGGGCCAGGAAAGGGGTGGAGGTTTGAAATTGGTGAGGTGCAGAAGATTCACTTGTAAACGTAGAAGTACTTTTCACATCATACTTTGGCTCATAATATCCTCCTTGCTGGCACTAATGATGCGGAGACATTTTTCTATCAAATGGTTTCTGACAGTTCAATTGCCAAAAATACTCAAGTGGCAGAATGCAACTGCAATTACTAACAGTGTGCTTGCCCCAGAGTCTGTAAATTCTCTCATGAAAGCCTAAAAAGCCCATTCACGTTGTCTAGAAATAGCAGCAATAACCATGGTAATAAGTTCTTTTCTTTGTTGCTGTGGTTCAATTCTTTTCATGGGTAGGCTGCAAAAAAGCCATTTGATTTTTCTGTAGCTGCCTCTATTGTAAGGAGATGTTTCTGTTCTGCAGCAACAACGGTGCTACTGAAAGCTCTGCAGCAGCTTAGTTTCCAGGTTCAGAAATTTAGCTAAGGGGAAGAAATTTAGGTGCTGTTTCAGATAAGGTTAAGCCCAGGTTTGTGTTTGGGCTGTGATCTGGAGGAGAGGATGTGTCCTGAAGGAGGTGCTGAGGGGGAGGCTTGCTGCCCTGGGGAGCAGCATGGCCAGGAGACGGGAATTTCGTAGGGATTTGAGTTCTTCCCAAGTCAGTCAGTGCATGTCCCATCACTCCTCTACCACCGCTTCCCACTCTAAAGCAAACCCTAATGGCTTTTACCTTCCTGGAGGTGTTTGTCTGCATGCTCGGAGGTATTCCTTTATCATCTCTGTGAGCTGTAGTGCAGTCCATATGGGAAATGCAGGATTTGGAGATTCTTTCCATCTTAGAGTAGTTTTACTCAGGTTAATGGGGCCAAATGTGCTGTGGTCCTGCAAAAATCACTCCTGGGCAGGTTTCTGCAGGGAGTGCTACTGACTATGATGTGGTCTATTAAGATGTAAGATATACTTTATGGACATATCATGAAGGACTGGGATACAGGAGGAGAATAAGAAGCAGTTGTGTGAGGCAGCTCGTCTGTGCCAAGTTGCTCACATATGTGAGGGTTTGCAGCATTATGGCTCGAAATCCAGTACTTAGAAACTGCAGTTGAGTCACACGGACAGTCGGCTTTGATGCTTGTTAGAAGCAAAGAGCATGAATATAGACTTACTCTCCCTGTTATTAAAGATTATTTTATCCTATAAGATTGTTGTCATGGTATGATGCTTGAACAATTTACAAATGTAGCTTCAGAATATAAATGCCTTTGCTTCTGTAAGCTCCCCAAATCAGAAGCATTGAAGTTTTCAGCAGCTATTTATCTGAGCACTTGGAATGATACAAGCTTTTGTTTATTTAGCTTGAATTTCTAGGACATTCCAAGAGATAAATACTAGAAATGGTTGTCATTGAACACACTCTGAATTTATTTTTAAAAACTTACTAGCTTAAAGTGTTGTGAAGCGTCTCAAGAACTGTTGTGGGCAGGGAAAGGGAAACCCCCACAGTAATGTTCAGTTTGCAGCTACTATTGTATTGGAGGTTATCTCTGAGCCTGTAACTGAGTCTGGGAAGGTTTTGGGCACTGAGGCCAGCTGGTACAGAATGACCCACATCCATACCATTAAAAGTCTCTTAACCTGCAAAACATTCCCATAGGACTGGAAACTGTGCCAGCTCTCAAACTGTGCCTGGAAGTGCATGAGAAAATTATAGTTGGCACAGGCCAAAATTGTGCCAGGGACCCTTCTGACAGCTTAATAGATGGGCAGTCATGGCCCAGGAGCATCCCTGGGCACTGCTGTACTCTAAGTTTGGGCACAGCTGCAATTGCAGGTACAGCTGATAAATCAACTTTTTGGTGCTTTTCGGGCAGCATATAAATAGGGTTGCTCTGTTGCATAGGGTGTCCCGGAATGATGTAGCTGCTTTTGCTGAAAGGAAGATTTCACATCCCACTTTAAAGAATATAAGTGTTATTTTTTTTTTTCTATGTAACTTTAAAATCTACCAGCAGCAGAATCAGATACGAGTATCCTCTAACATTGAGCTTTAGTTCTTCCCAACAGTGAAGATCGTTACATTGACAAAGGGATATTTCTGTGAGTCTGGAGTTTGTTTAGTAAACAGATATTAGCCATAGATCACTGGGCAACAACAATGTTCTCTGTCAGTTAAGCTAGAACTAAGTGTTGTGTGATGTCTGGTCTTATTTTCTCCTTCATGCACTTCACCTCTTTCACTCGACCAGTATTTAGATTCCAGCCTTGATTCTTTTCACATGAGAGCGGCTGGGTAGGGAGACCACAGGCAGGTTTGGAAATTTTTTAAGGCAAGTTGTTAGCGTAGTTGCTAGAGATGTTTCTGCACTTGCTGTGTAAATGACTTAACATTTCATGAATGCAAAGTAAATCAGTCCTCTCATGTTGCTTGGATTTAATAATTTTTGATTCTTGGTCAGCATATTTCATAGCCAAAGACTGAATTTTTTATTTTGCATTTGTCAATGATGCAACAATCACCTCATTATGTAGGATGAAGAATTATGTGTGTGGAATTTGGACTGAGTTTTAAGCTTCTAGGAGAGCAAGAGGCTGTTAAGACATCCTGAGACTGCACATAATACAATGTCCTATATTGGGCTCTCTGACAGAGCTGTGCTAGTTTATCTCTGTTCTAGCAGATGACAGCTCTGCTCTTCCTCTCCCAGGCTTCTCCAAAGCAGCAGAATATTATTTATTTTGCAAGTATATCAAGTAATAGTTTTTTCTTTGTCTTCCTAGCCAGGGTCTCACAGACTTTGCTGTTAGAGTTTAATTTAATTTGAATTGACAACTGGTACCAAATATCAAAAAGTGTATGTCTCATAGCAAAACCTAGGGGTGAAGCTCAGTGCAAACAATTTAAAACTAGTTGTATCATAGTTAGTCCAAAGTCCTGCATGTCACTCTAATCTTGGTTTCCCAGGAACTCATTTTTTGCCTTACTTCAGGGTGCAGAAGAACAAATCTTTTCTAATACATCTGCCACATTACGGTCTTTGTATTTTCTAGGGTATACTATGATTTGCTTCTTTTACAAATTTTCATCATATGATATGACTATTGTGATGAAAATTTTGGATTTGAGATCCAGAAGAGTCACGGCTGAACAAAATACTGCCAATAAATTCAGCTTGAAAGATTATTCTATTTATTCACAGCCTGTGATTCTTTTGTGAAATGAACATCTAAACAAAACTAATTATGAAATGCAGACTGAAGATCCCTGATGACTTGTTTAAGGTGAAGTCTTTACTAGGAAGGTGAAAAGTAACTTTCCATTACTGACTAAGAATACCAATGTGCTCCTCAGCATTTTTATGTCATCCAACCTGCAGTTCAAAATGTTGCATTCAGCAGGTAGAATCTGTAGCATTAGTACATTTGAGTTCCTTATTCCAAGTGGCTTTAGTGGTATTTAAGTTGGCTTCACAGCAAGTTTGTGTATTAAAATGAAAATTAAAAGATTTTTAGATAATAATGATTCTAATGAAAAAGTATTGCCAAGAAGCTATCAAAGAGATCAAAAGTACTTAGGAGTGCCATGAAAAGAATATTAAATAGAAGAGCAGTGCATGTGCAATGGCAGCATAGAGTCAAACTGTGGTGCTTTTGCTATTGTAAATGGATGTCACTGCCAAAAACTTTTATACTCTAACCTGTTTACCCAGAAAATAAAAATATGTATTTTACCTTTTGGAGAAGGTAAAAAAGGTTTTGGAAAAACGGTGGTTCTTCTCTTGCAAGTGGTAATGAATTGGAATGACAACCAAATCATTCCCAGCTGTGCTTCAGTAGGACAAATCTCCTTGCCCACAATAAAGTAAAAGAAATGTGGGAAACTGAGCATTTGACCTCCAGAAATTGACAGTTTGCATTACAGGAAAAAATTGGTGCAGGTTTTATTGAGGGTTGTTGCAAGTTAAAAAGTCATTGAGGTGTTTGAACTGTGAATCAGTATCTTCGAAGAGTTTGTATCTGTCTTGGCATCTTGTTACTTTGAGAACTGCCCAAATTTGTTCTACCAAAGGAGAAGGGATGGATGGCTTTTCTTTAGAAATGACCTGCATTTCTGCTAGCTTGTGTTCAGATAATATGGGGTTACACAATCACTTGGGTTAGCAGCAGCAGAGCAATGCCAGGGTATTAAATATGACTTCTTGATAACTATTAAAAGTTTTTGCGTGACCAAAGCAGGCAGCTGAACCACCTAGAATTTCTCATCTCTGTGCTAAGAAAGATAAATGGGCAGAAATCCTGACTTTGCAATAGCTTTCAATCATCATAGTCATAGAATATCCTGAGTTGGAAGGGACCCATCAGGATCATTGAGTCCAATTTCTGGCCAGGCACAGGACAACCCAAGTCACACCATGTGCTGGCCAAACTCTTCGTGAGCTCACACAGGCTTGGAGCTGTGACCACTTCCCTGGGGAGCCTCTTCCAGTGCCCAGACACCTTCTGGATAAAAAACCTTTTGCTGATACCCAACCTAAACTTCTCTTACTCAGCTTCATGTCATTTCCTGGAGTGCTGTCAGTGGTCAGGAGAGTAAGGAGATCTCTCTGCTGCCCCTTGTGAGGATGTTGAAGACCACGATGAGGTCGCCCCTCAGTCTCCTCTTCTCCAAGCTGAACAAACCCAGTGCCCTCAGCTGCTGCTCATGCAGCCCCTCCAGACCCTTCAGCATCCTCGTGGACCTCCTTTGGATGCTCTCTAACAGCTGAATGTCTTTTTTATATTGTGGTGCCCAAAACTGCCCCCCAGGACTTGAGGTGAGGCCACCCCAGAGCAAAGCAGAGCAGGACAATCCCCTCCCTGGCCCAGCTGCTGATGCTGTGCCTGATGCCCCCCAGGACTCGGTACACACGTGGGAAATCCTAAATTAACACTCACTCTCAAGTTTGTGCCATAGCACCAATTCCCTGCTGCTCTGCACTGAGTGGTTTCCTAGTTGCCCTTTGTATTCAATTTCTTCCAAATGAGCTCCATTTGTTGACAGATTTTGAGATTTTTCTTGGTTGCTCTGTGCATTTCAATGCACAGTTCTCATCTTTGGTCTTGAAATAATTTATAGCATAATGAATCATTATAGTGCTGTGCGATAAAACCACGCTGAGAGAATGGAATCTAAATGGAGGAATGTGTGCACAAACTGCTCTGTGCCATCACTGAGTGTTCTTTGTAAGCACTGCTGGCCCTGGTGCTCTCTGCAACGGCTCTTCCCTGGCCCAGAGTGTAAGAGCACTTGGGTCAGGCACTCAAGTGAGCTGTTTTCTCCTCCTCTCCTGTCTGCATGCATTCCACATGTCCTTCTGAATCACAGCTTTTCATATCTGAAACAACGAGTGCTTCCCTGCCCTACATGTGAGAATACATTGCATTAATGCCCACAGTGTATATTATAGATGTGACTGCCTAACAGGTTATTACCACAGTATGTATTCACACCAGATTGTTAAGCTCCCATTTTTTTAATATCTTAGTGATGTTATGAGGTTTTTTTGATTGTTGAAGTAACAGATGTGACTTGAATCCTGCAATCTGGAACAAAGTTTCAAACTTGTGCTAGTAATTTTCTGTGTCCTTTTATTAGGGGTATTTTTACTGCAGTAATAAGGAACTCAGGATGTTCTCAGACCTTGAATAAGTTGCAGTGAGGAAGATACAAGCTTTTCAGCCATTTTAACCACCTACTGCAGCATTAAGACTGGAATGCATTCTGCCTTTTTGCCTCAGACAGTTTATATGGTCTGATTTTTTATGTTTATTTTCTACAGCAGACTTTTTTGCTTTCTCTTCATTGTTTTATTAGATGGTTCTACTTTGAATTGCCTTTAATTTCAGAGATGCTATTCAGCACAAAAGCTGTAATCCTCGAATTGTGCCCTCTTCATAGCAAAACTGATGGGAAATAATTTTGTTCTGCACTTTACATATGGTAATAACAGTAACTCTTGACATTTGCTCTTTGTGATTATTTTAGGTTCTGTACAGCAAAGCAAACAGGGTTTTGGGGGCCTGGTACTGGCCTCTAATGGAACCATTAAACTGCTTATGCACAGTCACATGAGGATGCACTGCTGGGATTATTTGGGTTTCCCAAGATCCTTGTTCTTTCTGAGGTGTCTGATTATATTTTGGAGAAGCTAGATACAAATAAATTTGTATATTGAAGAAGAAAATGGTGTAAGTGTGTACGTATAGCATGAATAGTCTGTATATTTGTATGGTGGATATTTCTGATGGTGTCTTACGAGGCTCAGGGTGCTTGGTACTGCAGGAATGAAGTTGGAAGATGACTGATAGTTCACTGAACGTCTCATCTGAGTAGACAGGAGGGTTGGGCAAAGAAAAAAATGGCACAATAACTTACAAGTAGGGTAGCATAATTAGGGCCATTTTAAAAATATCTAGACTCTTTTAGACCCAAAAAAAAGAAAAAAAAAACAAAAAACCAAAACCCAAACAAAAAGGGAGAAACAGAGGAAAAAGTAGTTGGGGAAAAAGTGTCCTTTCCATTTAAAGACTGTCTGTCCTTGTCATCATGTACTTGTATTTCTCTCTCACCTTCTGTCATTTACTTCTCTTGTCACTGGGCACTTAAATGGCACAAATTACTTTTTTTCTGAGTTGTGGACCGTTATATCATGTATTATCAAGGGGAACATGACATTGAAAGGAACATACCAGTGCAAGGAGACACTGTGGTCCCAGAAGGGTCCATAAGAATTGCAGTCACTCACTTGGCAGTGTGGAGCTTTCTAACAAGCAGCAGGCTGTGAACTCCTGACAAAACTCAGTGTAGTTAAGGAGTTTATCCATTAGGGTTTCTTGCCACTCTGTTTAAACTGAATAAAAAGTACCTTGTCTTCCTAAAACCCCATCCATTCAGTTTTATATTTCTGAAATATTTTCTCAATGAAATTATGGAAGTGATGACAAGCCATGCTGTTTCCATCTTTTCTATTTTCAGTTCCCCCTTAACACTGTGACACATACTGTATTTGAAGTCAAATTGCCCAAAAAAAAAAAAAAGTTTTTTGTGATGTTTAATTGAGACTCCATTGTGAAACCAGGAATTTTCTTAATATCAAGCCTGCTGCTTTGGTTAGGTGGAGAACATGGAAAAGGAAAGCATGGGGTAGAATTTTCATTTTCAGGGCACACAATCCTCCAAATGGTTTTTGACGTGAGCTGAAGGGTGAGTTTATTTGCACAGAACTATTTCAGTCATTTCTAATGATTTCCCAGCAAGGAAAAGTCAAGGTGGAGTTGGCAAGCTTTATAGAGTTTTAAGCTGTAAAATGCAGAAGAGGAGACAATCCATTGTGAGGAATTATGAGGAAAAAGTTGTGGAAGACACCATCCAGAGACACGTGATTTCCTAGTGCTGACAGCCACAGCAGGCTGCTGTCTCTAGTGCAGGCAGCTTACACTGCTGCTCTTACTTTCCTCTGGCTTATGCAGACAACTCCTGTGACATTAATAAATTCTGGGAATAGCTGATAGAAGAACTGAACTGAAACCTGCCAGGTATCTTCTTCTGGCTTCTTCTTGAGCACCTTTAGTCCTCTCTCACATTTTATGCTCTTTACCAAGGGACCAAAACATGATCCCAAATAAATGAGTTAATAATCTTGTGTATGTTTGCACATGTGCATTTAACACTCCCAGGTTAGTTCTTTTCATCAGCCAAGTCAAGTCAACCTTCTCCTGATACTTGCAATTGTCTTTATTGTATGAGCTGTAATGCTTGCAATATTGAAAAAAATTTTCTTCAAGCAATCTGGCTGAAGCAAAAGGTGAATTCTTCTTGAAACAGGCTATTGAAGGGATGCATAAGTGTTCCAAAGCTTCTATTGCATGTGTGCTGTTGGGCACAGGAAGAATCCCTAATCCAATTGTTTTCTCTTCATAAAAGGACAACAGCAATTTGTTGTGCTGCTTATGAAAACTGAAATGTTTCAGAAAAAAATTATATGTGTGTGCAGATAGAGAGCAAAAAGTCAGAAGGGTTGAGAAGTCAATAGTTTGTTGAGCTTGCATAAACGTGCCCTCATAATAAAGCTGGTGAGAGACCTGTGCTTTGAAGGTTACAGTGGTGCTTTGCTTCATGTACTTCTGTAAAAAATATTCAGGCACAGAATTATTCATGGCTGCTGGACACTAAAGCTGCTCAAATCCTTTCAAAATTAAACCTGGTGGTCAAAATACCAATGTCTTAACCAGATCACTGAATTTCAAATGAAAGTACAAGTACTTCCTTTTGCTTTGGCTTGGAGATATTTGTCTAGTGTATCATAACAATAGTAACTTAAAAGTAACTGGTTTTTTGTTGGGGAAGCAACGTGACTTTCCTGAAATACAGGTTTAAATATGATATTTCATAGACAAGCAGTGACACTTGGCAACATTGTTTGATATGCAGTGCTCAGTTTTTTTCAGAGGACTTATTTCTACTCTGTATCTTCTACTGAGGTATGCATATAAGCAGCCCTTTTGTGTGCCTTATTTCTCAATTAAATTGTACAAAATTGCTTTGCTATTTTGCCTGGAAAGATAAAGTCATTCTCCAGCAGAAAATCTTAATTCAAATTATAAGATCCATATTTCTGGTTTCCTTTTCAGTAATGTCTTATTCATTTTTCTTCGTGTTAATGAGTTCCTTAGATCTACCTTTTGATGGAAAATCTTAATGTAAAGAGAGAAATGTTGTTACAAGAATACTGCAGTAACTGTAGCCCTGGTATCCTGAACTTGCTTCTCCCCTTCACTTTTTGACCCTGTATCAATAGGTCACTGTTGTATTTGCATTTTGACAAATTTCTACTCTGTTTTCACTCTGTGCAAATGAATTGTAGCCGTGAATGCTTTGCATAAATAGGTTATAATTTCATTAAACTCTGCTTTATAGCTGTCACCCTGGAGTGTCTGTGTTCTTCAGCCCTTCTGTTCAGTAGGCACTAATCTGCTAGACATTATGATTTGATCAATTATCAGATATGTTTTGCTCTTGGTTTACCTCGGCTTAACTTCATTCTCAGTTGTGTTTTGTTTGGCTGTTAATTTCATTCTCTTTTGTCTTTATTTTCTTTCTTTCTTTCTTAATTTATTTTTAGATGGATATTTTTGAGTGACCTTATTCTTTGGTTAAGTAGTGTGCATATAGGAAATATTGCGTGTATACAGGTGTTGATCGTTATTTGTAGATGCTCAGGTATGAGTGCTCTATGTCATCCAATAAGCAGAAGATATTTGTGTTTCTGCAAATGCTGTTGGGTCTTTAAATAGTTTGGAAATACAGGAGGAGGATTTTTGTGCGAGCTCTTGCACAGGTGATGGTGTTGACCTGGAGTGTTTTAACCTTGGGTGGGATGGGCAGAAGGACAGTGTGGAGTTTCCCAGAAGAGCTGCGGGCCATGGAAGGAGAGGCTCAGGGCTCTGCTGCTGTGAGTGACGTGCTGGCACCGTGGGGTCCCCAGTTCTGGGTCAGACTGATACAAATCCCAGCAACCTGTGTCTTCCTACACCCATGAACTGGAGCTGTGGGGAGCCTCAGGTCCCATCCACCGGCCTCCTGTTGGCTTTGAGTGGAGTGGTGGTAGTGATTAGCACCTAATTCACACTTCATTGGAGCAGTTTCCTCCAACTTTTAATACCTTTAAACCCCACTTCTTACCGTTTTAATCTCTGTAATTCTGCACAGTGATACACTGGGGAGGGGCTCCCAGGTGAGTGTTCTGCCCCAGCTGGATTATCCTGATGGTGACACAGGGTGCCCACAGCGTTGTCTTCTTTTTGCCTCGGCCTTCAGTGGATCTGGGCTGCAGCAGGAACACTTGGGCGATGAATATTTCCATATTCTGAGCACAGTTTAGGTGGGCATGAAGATAATCCACTTGATTGAATTTGGAGCTGCTAAAGCAGAATTATGCATTTCGGGATTTTGCAAAGTAGTTTAAACAAATAAACAAAAAGAACCCCACAGGGAAAAGCCTGTGCTGCAGATGTTCAGATGTATCCAGCCTTGGCCTTAAAATCGTCAGGCATGGAACAGCATAAAGGGAAAAGGATCTTTGGTGTCATCGTTGCTGTGGAGTCCCTGAGCCGAGTCAGACCTGAGATGTTTGCTTCACTTTCTCAGTGGTGCAGGGTGCCAGTGACACACATGCCTTAGTGCATTTTCGTTCTGCGTTAAAGCTTAATTTAAAAGGAATTGCATTGATAAGGCAGGCAAACACTTTGTTTCTGTGTTTTCAGGTAACTTATATTTATCTGCCTAAAATACAGTGGTGTTTTTGGGGGGTTTTTTGGTGGGTTTTTTGTTTTCTTTTGGTTTTTTGTTTCGGTGTTTTCTTTTTTTTTTTTGCCAGTATATCTTGACTGTCATATCAGTTCAGATTTGGAAACCAATCTTCTTTTAATTGATACTTTTCTCGCTTGGTTTTTATTTTTTTAAATTTCTAACAGTGTGTATGAAGCCCGTGAAACAAAGTCCAATCCAGTTGCTCTTCCTGTCCAAAAAAAAAGGAACTAAACCTTTGAATGCCTCCCTTTTTTTTTTTTTCTTTTTTTTCTTCTTTTTTACTTCCCAGGGCAGAAACAGCAGGATGAAACTGCAAAAGAATTAAACTGTGTTTCATTGCATCTAAGTGCTGTCTATTTCAATCCCTACTGGTACTTTTAGAATCTGAAGAGGTCAGATCATGCATTTTGTTTGTTTTAATTTAAAGTCAGCGTGCTAAGCTCCCCTTTGGTTTCTAGCTAGGAAGGTAGAAAACCCACTGGAGTCACTGTGCACTGCTCATCATCCAAGACTTTCTGGTTTTTGCCATCTCCTCCCGGGACAGATGCACCTTTTCCCCCAAACACTGAATTCTCTGGCTATTAGGATGCAAATGAGGTAAATGAGGGAAAAGGCTCCTGCTGCCTGTGCTTTCACACCGGCATGAGAACGTGCTGTAGGTGACAAAGGTGTCACACAAAGAACTTTAAAAACACTAGTGTAGTCTTGCACACCATCTTAAGCAGGAAACATTTTCACACTTTTTAGCAAGTGATGTAAAAGGAAATGAGAGGAAAAGGTTGTCTGTTTGAACATTGGGAATGTGACAAGTCTACAAAAGGTTGGTGTCTGTTTTCTTCATGCTACTTGGAGAAACAATACCAGCTAAATGGGATATAATTCACTAGCCAGATGTGGCATGTTAAGCACATGAGCAAAAGAAAGCTCCAAGTCCTTTCTCTTTAAATTGCAGCTAGAACACATTAATATTCATTTATTTCTGTGCCATTATTTCATGCTTCAACCCTCCAGATGATAATTAAGACAGTAGAAGATAAAATTTTGTACTGTATAAAATTACATTCAAGCCTTAACAAATAAGAGATTATTTTGTCCAGTAAACAAAACGTAATCATCCTGGCACCCTTATGAAGGAGAGCCTAAAATAGAAACACTACTTTTTATAGGTCATGTAAAATGTCATCATCTCTCTCATTATCTGTACTGTTTGGATGAAAAAGAACTGATTAATTTAAAAGAACATTGGCTTTTTTGCTAACAAGGTTATTTTCTCATTGATTGCTAGGAAGTCTAGTTCCTTTGCAAAGGGTTGCAAATTGTGAGTAAATCAATTGTCAGCCCGTGTAGATGCATCTGCCATTTCAGTGCTGGCGTGCAGGGTAATGGATGGGTACATGGTGTTTCTACAGCAGCTGAGGATGCACCTTGTTTGAATGGAATTTCTGGGTCTGAGCAGAGCTGCAAAGGCAGGACCAGGGGAGCATCCTATCATGAAAGGGCCACGCTCCTAAGTTTCTTTTAAGAACTTAACTATCAAACACCTTTAAAGGAAGACCGAATCCAAAGAAATGTAAAATTAGACCAATGAATTATTATTGAGGCACACAATTTAAAAAAAAAAAAAAAAAAAAAAAAAAGGTGTGTGAAGAAACGTGTCAAAGGTGGTGGGTTTGCCTGGCCAGACTCACTCAGAAACAGCAGCAGAGTTTATTTCTAGAAATCTGAAGGCTTCACCATGGGACTTATTAGCAGAGGAGTGTGAGTAGCACAAAGCTGGGGACAGTAGTGCAGCTCCTGTCTGGAGGAGAATTAGGATTTTGAATCCCCTCTGGGAGCTGTTTATCTGTGGCTCCTGGATGCCTTTGTGCATGATACTCTATTCTGTTTAAAAACCAACATCTCTTCCAAAGTTCCTCTTTGTTCATCTACCCTGGTGCAGACTCTGCCAGTGGGGCAGTGGGACTGCGTTCAAGCAGGAACAATGCATTGTTCTGGATTGCTCCTTTGATAAATAGCTATTCCTTTTGCATGCTGCTTGTCTGACACCTTTTCTTGCCAAGCTGGGACGTTCTGACCCAAAGTCCTTTTAAGTCAGCAGAAAAAATTCCTGATAACTTAATGACTGGAGGTAGAGCTTTCTGAAATCCCAGAGTAGCATAAGAGCAGAAACCATAGTGACATTCACTCAGCAGAAGTGCAAGGCCTATACTGTGCTCTCTTACATCTTTTGCTGGATCTTTTGTTCAGGCCTCTACAACTTGTTTTTCCCCTCCAGTAGCAGAGGGAGTATAGGAGGATTCAGTGTACCTGTGTTGCTTAAAAACTCTTTCAGCTTTGCAGAATTTCCAGAGCTTTGAGTATGCACTCCCAAAAGTGAGAGAAGCATAAAATGAATTTGAGGGTAAGCTGATTAGAGCTTTCCATTTCAGAGTCAGTGTTAGGGATCTCCATCCAAATGCATTTGATTAAAAAAGGCTGAAAATGTTTGTTAGCAAACCAACTGAGAAGGTACGAGAAGAGCTCTCCAAAATGAAAGAATGAAAACTTAAGGAGGAAGAATTGGTATTTAGACAATCAATGCTGATTTTTATTTTCTATTGCCTCTCTTGTAGTCTTTAGCTGGATTATCAGAACACTTATCAAAATAATAAAAAATAAATTGTCTGTTGGTTTTAATGGCAATGACAGTAAAGCTGCTGCGTGAGCATGCAGATTTCCTGGCAGAACTGCAAATTGGTCAGAACCATGTGGGTCTGGAGAGCCAGAACCTACTGGTAAAAATGGGCATAAAGCATGGTCAGCTCTACTTGTGTCCTGTAAAATGGGAAAAATCCCATGATGCCAAAGCCAGCAGCAAAGCCTGATTAAACAATTCATTTCTGCTTTCCCTGTAAGGCTTTCACAAAATGCATTTGTTGTGGATATACAGGAAAGCCACCAATTCTGCTCCTGGAAAGGGTAATGTAATGGGAATGAAATCAGTATTTCTTTCCACTTGGAATTCTGAGAGACTGTTATGTTGCCCACTTCTGGTCTTGTTAATTGTTTTTAGTGCAAGATGCCTGCAGCTAAGTAGATCTGCTCACATAAGGGAAGCCCCACTTGCCAAAAAAAAGCCTGTATTTCCATTTCTACCAAACCAGAATCTGTGAAACTTCATTCTGGAAGTACTAGTTCTTTGTATCTTCAGAACTGAACTGGTACTTTTGTTAACTTTGGTTAACTTCTTTTGTTTGCAGTGGGAAGATCAAGCCTGGGTGTCAGTAGCCTTTCATAAGCCCCCTCTTTTAGATGGGTGGGCTAAATCTCACTCCTGCAGTGTGCATTGCCTAAAGACTGTAAGAATGGGGAAGGAAAGCAGCATGTGGGCAGGAGGGCTTGACTGACTGAGCTTGGACCCCGAGGAGCTGTGGCTGGGATCAGCCTGGCAGGGTAAGGCGTGATCTGCAAAGGCACCATCAGAGCTGTGTCTGATTTCTGCAGAAATGTCACGTTCCTGAGGAGTGTCTCTGTTCTGACAAATGCCATTTTGGGATCAAAAGCATTACCAGGAAGATGTCTAACCCGCCATACACATGAGCTGAGTGTTTCTCTCTTTATTCCAAATATTCTGTTTTTGCCAAAAGAGACCTTGTTGCTCTGCTGCAAAACTGCTCTGCTTTATATCTAAGGAAGCAAGTTCTATGCCGTTTCTTTGTAATTAAAATTCTTATCCCCAAGAACATGTTTTCCATTAAAAATTCCTGCACTAATAAGACTAAATCTTGTAACTATTGTCTCTGGAAATACACGTTTTGCTATATGCTGCATATAAACATTTATTTCCTGCTCGAGAAAACGTGGGTTTTACCATCTGTAATATTCATATTTGTTTCTCAGAGGGAAAAGCTGGGGTGACAGAAACATGATACAGGCACTCCTAAACTCATTAAGAAAACAAGACCTTGTGACCAAGGCAAAGATGTTTGTTACAGAGCCTAGTAAGCTTTTTCATGTACCTTTTTATTTTTTTATTGCCAAACTTGCTTTATATGAAGGATTAAATTTATTTTAGAGACCGATGCTATACAGATTATTTGGTTTTTCTGTTTTAAATGTGCATTTTTCAATATTTTAGCTGTTGCCTTTGACCAGACTTTAACATGAAGGTTACAGAAGAGTTTCTCTGTGTGATAGAGACAGTCTTAAGAATCAGAGCATTTTTGTTCCACATGACTGCCTGTGCAATAGTTAACAGCAACACTGCCCTCATTCACTTCTCACTTTTGCTTTTGAGTTTTGCCAATAAGGTGTAGTGGTACTTTATTAAAACCCGTAACTAACTGCCATAGTTCTTGCTTGCTCCAGCCAACTCATTCATTCAGTCAGTGCTGTAAAATCTGATTTTAGAATTTCACTTCCATTTCCTGCACAAAAGGGAGGCCCACAATGCTGTGCACTGAATTGCTTTTACAGCAGAATAGCCACATTAACACTTCCCTTTTACCAGGAAGGTTTTCTCAACTTGCCCAGGCTCTTGGTCACCTGAGTAATTCAAAAGATTTCAGCTCGTTGCATCATTTTGTTCTGAACTCTTTTAAATTGCTGTTGCCTCCCCCATTCTTCCAGATCCTTTACCTGCCTATTCAACACTGTCTTCCTAAATTACATTTCCAAGTAATAGCCCAGGACATTGGAAAACTAGTTTGAATCAATTTCTCTTAAATCTCAAACGTGATTTTTCAAGAAAAACATACAATGTTGATGTAACATTTTCCAGGGATGGAGAATATCCTCCAGCCCTCAGAAACACTTCCAGTGGTACAATAAAAATAAAATGAAAATGTTTGCAGTTAGAATAATTAAGCAGAGCTAGTCCAGTTGCTTAGATCTTGTTTTCCCTTTGTCTACAACATGAAACTGAAAAAAGCTGCAGTCACTTTCCCTATAAGCCAGGTTTGTTTTTAAACTAGTGTGACCTCCTCACTCAATTTTTGTGGCTTTTTGGGCCTCTTGTAAAATGTGCTTCAACAGCTCCCAACTGTTATACACGTTTTTCCATTTAAATGTTTTTTCCCCAACAGATTTAGCTCATAATTATATTCAGCTTTGAGAGCCTGATTTTCTAAATCACACAGCATTGTTGCCTGTGTGCTTCCTTTCTGTACTGTGTATTGGTGGTTTGGCATATATTCTATATGTACATAAATGTGTAATTATATTTAAAAAAGAAAAAAAAAAACAAGTCCATCTGAAGTTAAGCTGAGTTGTGCTGTTTGAAAACGTAGAGGGAGCAGGACCTTTTAAGGTGAGACCACAGCAAGTCTTGTTTCTGTTTTTGTTTTTTGGCAAATCTTGGTTCTGGGAAATTCCTTGGGCAAGTTGGAAAATTAACCTGTAGCACTCTGTAAATGGATATATTGCAGAGGAAAAAAAGAATTTCATTTTCTTTGGTCAGACACTGGTGCACCTGAGTGTGTATCATCCAACCACGCTGGAGAATGGGCAAAAGCAGCTGGAACATGCTTTGGAGAGATCTTCTGGTGGACACATGATTTTTAGCTGGTTTCTTCCAAGAAGGCCAACATTTTGTATGTGATAGAGATACTTGTGAGGGGAAAAAAAGTTAGAAAACCAGCATCAAAATTCTGGTGTTCTGACAATATCTGCATTTAGTGTGTGTTTATAGCCTGGCTAGAACCTCTAGGTTCTCAGCATAAGATTTTATGTATTCAGTACCTCTGGAAAGTAGGCTGTTAATATTGACATGTGTTGTGAGCCTGGGAGATCAGAGGGAAAAACTACAACCCTGTGATCAAAATTCAGAGGTGACCTGGCTGGACCATGGGAATTTGTCCTTCCAGAAATCAAGGAGGAACAAGAATGACTGCTCAAGAAGTTTGAGGTCAAGTTTTTTTAAAAGAAAGCTCTGAAAAACACTGTGCAAAAATTACAGAGAAAAGCAAGCCAAAAAAAATGAAAGACTGTGAAGAGCTATTTAAAATTCCCGAATTCTGGCATATGTGTGGCACTTTTTTCCCATTCTGGAAGAACCAAATGCTGTATTTAGGGAATGGGTTTCAGATTTTGCAAATATTTTCCTAGTGCCATTCTAGAAAATGAGTTTGTTGGCATATTGTTATGGGGGGCTTGTTCTGCTAAAGCATTGTAATGCCGTCTGTTTCTCAAGCTGATTTGGCTTTTACAGCTCAAATATTATATCCTACTTTTAGAACATATGGCAACTTCTTTTAGGAGACACAGAGAGATGTGCATCTCATTTCCAGAAATGGGTCTTTTCCTTGGAGTGAAAGACTGCACTTTTCATCTTGATTTTCCCATTCTTATTATTTTAGCTCGACTTTCTTCCTCACCCCCTGCCCTTCTGCTGCTGCTTCTGTCAGCCCTCCCTGCACCCCTGAAAAGGCAGAGCTTGCTGGCATCTTCAGAGTGAAGGGAAAGGAACAATGCTGCCTTATCCAGGTGGCCTCACAGAGAGGAGTGTGGCTGACAAACGCTGCTGTGCGGCTCCCGGGCAGGCTGGGCTTTCCTGGGAAGCCTTTCCTGTGTCTGTGTTCAGTGATGGGAACGCTCAGACGGGGCGAGAGCTGCTCTGCTGAATCCCCTTCAGAGGCTGCATCCCGTGGCATTCTCTTACAGTGATTTCATTCTGCATTCGCTTCAGTTGTATAGGAGGTTTTTTTTCTCTTCTTACTTTTTTTGTTGATGTTGGTTTTTTTAAAGCCTACGTGGCAGCATCAACGTTTCTTGCCGCTGTTGATGGCTTCGTGCTCCTCGTTGCTCGTCCCTGCTGGAACACACGGTGCAGAGCGCCCCGACACAGCAGTGCCTTTGTGCGGGAGGCAGAATGCCCTGCTCAGAGCAATGGCTCTGCTTCCCTGCACTCACCCCCCCTGGGCTGCCTTGCTGTAAAGCTTTGCAGAGCTGGGGCTTTGCTCTGGGCACTCGCTTTGAGGTGACGGCCAAGCGGAGGCATTTATGGACGTAACTTTATTGTTACAGCTTGATTGCCAGCCAGGTAACGCTGGGTCAACACTGATCTGGCCACAGAACTGGATAAAGTATTTAGTATGGTACTAATCCAAACTTCATTAAAAACAAGACCAGAGGATGTTGCATTACTTTGTTCTTTGTCCACGTACCTCCCTGAGCTTTGCTGTGAAAACGCTATGGTGTGTGTGGCTCTTAATCAGTTTTGTAGTGTTATCTTGGAAGTTTTTCATTTTAGTAGGAAAATACTCTGCATTTGTCATCCCAGCAGGTCCCTTCTCTCATCCTGGCTCACCTTGCTTTCCTGCTGTCATTCCCACCCAGAGACCATCTGACAGTCTCGACCTCCTCCTTGTCAGAGTCCGTGGATTCTTAAATGTGAACAAGGAAAACAAAAAGCTGAGGCAAGAGCAGGGAGCTCATAGCATTTCTTGAAAATAGTGTAGGGGAAGAAAAAGGTTCTCCTATGAGTCAATATCAGAGTAGGAGTGGTTCATCTCCAGCTTTTAGTTAGTTGGGTTCATGATTAATTATGGATACAAAGCACCCTGGCAGGCTCCTGATCTGCCAGCACCCATCTGGATGAGGCCAATCGTATTTCTGAAGCTTTGTGTCCAAATTAGAGGTATCCAAGGCCAACAGTCATTAATACTGCTGACCTTGCTTTTCCCTCTTCTATTCATCATTTGCTCTTGTTGCTTGAGCAGCATGTTCAATCATATTTTTGCCTCACATGTATCAGATTTTCCATTCCTTAGACTTACCTGGGGCAGGTATGGTTGCCACTTTCTCTGGAGAAATGTGCTCATTTATTTACTGTCATGTTGCTATAGGCTCTATATGGACACAAATGATCTCACATGATTTAAGAGGAGCAGAACCTTAACGTCAGTATTTTGAGGAAGAAAACAATAGAACAGATCCTTCTTTGAGGTAGAAAGATCTGATTTGTTTCTCCATGGCAGAGCAGGCTCCCCGTCCTGGGATGCAGTTGTGGCTGTGTGGCCTCTCTGTCTCCCAGGTCAGGATTGTCCTGGGCTGCAAAGATGTCAGAGGGTGAAGGAACTTTACTTCTCCAGGAGTCTCAAGAAATTCAGGGCTGAAATTTTGAGGGCACCAGAAGCTTGAAGGGCCCAAAAAGGGGGAGAGGCTGGGCTTGCTGCTACATTTCCTATTGTTGCTGATCTGAATTCAGTTGAGAGTAACAGAAGCGTATTTGTCACAAATGTTCAAAATTTTCAGGGCTGGTGTATAAATAATGATATTTTTTCCCTTTTCAACCTCAGCACCTGAGCTCTGTGGGTTTTTCTGGCACTTCTCAGCTGAAAGGCTATTTGTTTGAATTTAGTGTAGAAATATGAATCACTATTAACGCACAGAAAATAAGGTGGAGCACCCTGTGAATACAGTAGATGAGGTGACATGCTCTTCTAAGAGTTTCACCAGGGATTTATGATCTGTTAAGTGCATTTCTGCAGCAGCAAATGCTGAATTACCACCTCAGTGCTGGTTCACTCACCCATGCAGATTGAGAGCGATACCAAAGGTACTGTGCCAAGAAGGCTCTTGCCTGCTCCTGATTCTGAACATGGCCCGAAAGTTTTGAGTGTGAATACATCTCCTTCAGATTCACAGCTTACACCTAAAATAATATTTTAGGAAGTTCTCTCTGTAATAAAGTAACAAGTGTTATTCATTCTCCCGACAGGAATTACAGTGAAGTGCTCACTGCTGATTCAGCAGCCAGGCTGCTGCTGCTGCTCATGTCTTAACCTTGCTCCATCAACGTGGGGTTTTATTGCTGTGCAGGTAGCTCATCCTGTAACTTCGTGCAATTCTTTATGGCATAGCCCTCCAGCTTGTCATAATTTCATTCCACTGGCAGTCTTTTGCAATGGGTGAGGCTTTGTTGTTTGGAGAAAGTTCTAAAGCATAAAAATTGGGAATTATTTTTACGTTTTACTTCAGGAGGCAGGCAGAGGGTGAGCGGTAAGTTTGCTTTTGTTGTGGTATGGATTTGTTAGAATAATGGCAGCATCTGGGCTCTGATCTGAGCAGTTCATCTGATTGCAGGCTGGTTTTAGGAGGCTGGTACAAATTAAAGTAATATATTGGTTGGTACTGGGTGTAGCATTTCCAGCAAAGATCCGGTCTGCACCCTCAGACCAGTAGTTTTTGTCACCAGAGACTGTCCACATTGGAATGGAAGCAATCACTGACAATAACAGATGAGGTTATTGAAGCATTTATGGAGAACATTTAAACATCTGAACTTTATGGTACTAGTATTAAAAGTTCGTTGGTGTTTTTTGTTTGTTTTTAGAGGAAAAGAAAATGAGAAAATAGAATTGGGATCAAATTAGGTGTTTGCTGAGCCGTTTTAATTGTTAATCTGAACTCCCATGGCAATGTTTAAATATCATTTTAGAACACTGGACCGTAAAAGGTTTTTAAGTTTACTTGTGTTGTGAAAATGTATAGCAATTAATTTACCAACATGTTATGTGTTTACAAGGTACCTTCATTTCATGGGTGGCTGGGAGATGGAACATGCTTAGATTGTATTGAATTTAAGAAGCCACATGATTTGTTAAGGCTTTTAAATGGGATATTTTTTCTTCATCATCTTATTTGAACTCTGGCCAACCATGATGAATGTTTTATTGTGTCTTTGACCTCACAAGAGACATGAAATAACAAATGGAGGTACTGGACTTTATTTACTTATTTACTTAGTAGTTAAAACAAGAAAGCAAACAAAACCATGATGTATTTCACCTCTTCTCCCCAGCACCCCCTTGACAAATGGCTGTTGAAACAGTGCTAAACTGTGACCTTAAAGCCACAGGCGTAATGAAACTGTGATCTGGCAGATGTGACAGACTCATCTTACATAAATCACTCTCTTTTGTCACTGCTGGCATATGGCCAATGAATCTTCTAATTATTGAATGGCTTTTATAGCCCCATTATTTATAATCACTTTTGGACAGCAGCTGGAAGACAAGGATGGGACAGGATGAAACGATATAGCACAAACTATTATCATTTCCATGACAACTGCTGGGATTAGGAATATTTGATGACGATGTGGCTACCAGTGCAGTCTTGTTAAATGATGAAAATCTACTCGACCTTCTAAGATGGGCTGCTTGCCTCCTGGACCTTACTATGAAAATTGTTCTATTAATTTACCCAGAAATAGAATATGAATCTCTCCAAGCAGTAACAGAAGATATGTGTGAGTATCAGGGCCACCTTTGAAACAGGACTTGAGGAAAATCGATGGCAAGTTCTAGTAAGAGACAGAGCTGATGCCCTGGCTTTGCTGTTGGAAAAGTTTTAAGAACTGTCTTCTGTTTCCCAGGAACACTTTTTAGTAAGGATTTAACAACAAATTGAGAAGTTGTTTTGAGTTATGTTATTAATATTTTAACATTTCTTTTAAAAATAGGCTATTGTTTTTAAGGGAGTCGTAGATTTATAACCAACTTAATTAACACACTTTATAGTTAAGGGGAGCTATTTTGGCTCTAATTATAGATGAGTTTGTGTTGAGTACCTTCCCCTGGGCAAAGCAGGAGTCCTGGAGAGAGGAGCACAAGTGAAGTCCCCCAGCCTGTAAGGCCTGTCAGCTGACATTGCAAGTCCACTTGCTGCTCTAGAAAACATGAGCTGCAGGTTCTCTGCTCCTGCCTCTAAATGAGCAGGGTTTGGATTTTTTTGTTTGGCTTAATTTTTGTAGGGTTTTTTTGCCCTTTATCTGCAATTCTACGTTTTGTAGCAGAGAAATAAAACCCTGCCACCCACGATAACTTATTAGTTAAATACCTTCAGACAGAGATCTTCAGATGAAAGACAGGATGTTACAATCAGGGGTTTATACTGCAAATCCAACATGTGCAATCTTTGTGTCTTTAAAAAATTGAATCCTCCCCTCTCAATGTAGACATCAGGGTGGTGAGAGAGTCTTAATCCAGATGACTCTATTGCACTTTTATCCCTTTAGTGAGCCCTTTAACCTTTCATTGCTTCATGGCCCTGTTGATTTGAAATGGTCTTTGTCTGACCACAGAGAATCCTTCTGCTAAAGACACCTTTAAACAGAGATCCCGACAGGAGAAGGGGAGTTCCCCTGCAATTCAGGAATGGAAAATAGATTCTTCCAGTTCAGATGCTATCAGTCACTGTGAATGTAGCAATTGGTTGCCTTCCTAAAGAAGGGTAAAGCAAAAAAATATATACTGGTGTAATCTGCTTAGAGAGGAGTGTAATATAGGTCAGGGACCAGTGTGTCCCGGGCCTGACCCTGACCCATCTTTGCACGAGCATCTATAGGCTCTGTCAGAGTGTGGCTGTTTGTCAGGATTATCTGTGAGCATCTCAAACAGAAATGGGATCAAACAGCTGCAGTAATTAATATAAACATAAACTATAAAATGATAGTTTCCAAACGCACAAAGCACAAGTTTAAAATACATCTTCAGAACACACATATTGCACAGCCCTGGCAGGGACTATCCACCAGCTGGCAGGAAGGTGCTGGCAGCCCGGCAATGTTCATACTCAGCTTTTTCTTGGGAAAAAAATCAGATTCTGCTTGGTCATTTATGAAGTTTGCTTTCCCTACTGGAAGCCAGCATGGCAATAAGGCAAGAGGCTGTCAGCACCCAGGCCTGTGCTGCTGCTGGCTGGTGGGAGTGCTCTCCAGGAGGTGATGTTCTCATGCAGCAAATGCAGTGTTAGATGATCCCACGTGCAGCTTTCTTCCTGCAGAAACTGGGAATTTTAGCACCAAGTGTCAGAGCGTAGTTCAAAGCATAGCTCCCCTACTGACTTTATATCAGGTAACTGTTGGAGGACAAATGTGTGACAGAATTGTGGGTTTGAAAACAATGTGTTTAGAAGCAGTCAATATTTTTCATTAATCACAAACCCATCTAAATTACACATTGAGCTACAAAAACCTGACAGTTTATTGTTTCTCAGGAAACCATATCTCAGTAAATATTTCTTTTGCTATGAGAGATGTTTCCCCCTTGGGTTTCTTTTTGCTACTAAAATGTTGTTATGATGTAATGGTTGGGGAGGGTGATAGATGTACTCTAAAATACAGTATAATAATTAAGAAGAATACACTAAAACATCCATTTTGCTCTGTGTTTCATTCAAAGGATTCAGATAATAAGATGGAAGCATCTCAGCTTTGGAGTAGTACTGTGGGGAGCGAAGCAGTGAAAAGTTGGTTCTCTGACTGTGTCTTCATATTAAAAAAAGGGCATTGATTTTGTTCAACAGAGAAAAAAGGGAAAGGAAACTGTTGCAACAGCAGCAAAAAAATCTTTGAACACGTCTTACTTGTGAGCTATAAATTTTGGTGAGCTTTTCATTTTTTTGTGTGTGTCTGATGATCTATGTATCAGCCTAATTTTTATTACAGAAATAACAAAGTGATTTTTCTGTGTGCAAATAAACAATTTCCAAGATATCCTGACTAGCACAAAGGAAGAATGGAGCACTGGGTCTTCAGACTTTTATCCTCTGCTTTGGAAACTGCTGTTCCTGGGTTGCATCTCTTGTCCCTCTACTATTATCACTGTTGGATCTTTTTACATCCTTTTAGCAGAGAAGAAAAGAAAGGATCTCAAAAGGGTAAATGTAAAATCCAGTCTCCATGAGAACGGGAGTATTTTGAAGGCCAGTATCCACTTCTGGTTAACACAGCTCCTCTCTAAAGGAATTATTTTCTTGAGCACAAGGACATGGATTTAAATTTTAGAAAAGGGAGGACTTTTGCATAAAATCAGGTGGTTCTGGGCACCTGCCCATCTTTTAGTCTGGTGGTGGCATGGACAGAAGCCATCAAAGGTGAGGCTTGGTCTCAGAGGGATTTTGCACAAGGCAGCGATGCCCCTGAGGATCAAAATGAATTTTGTTGCCAAGATTTGCACAGATGAGGTTGTTGAAATGTCACTGGCATATTTTTCAGGTTCTCAGAGATTATGGGTGCACACATTTTGGACTAAGAGTATAGCAGAGTTTGTACACTTGTGTGCAGCACTAGAACCTACTAAATAATGCCAAGCACGTGCCTTCTCAACTCAGGGGAGATTTTTGGAAGAGATCAGAGCGAAGTATTTTAAACGGTAAAAATTCCAACATCTTCTAGGCTGGATCCCTTTGGCAGCTTCCTACATAGAGTTAGTTTCTGTATTAGCTCATTTTCTTCTGCCATGCAGTGGGAGGGAGTTCCTGAACCTGCCCGTGCCCACAGCTTGTGGCCTCAGCGACTGCTGAGCTGAGATCATCAGGGCTGCAAGAAGCCTTCATTTCTGCCAAGACTTTCCTGGAATTTAGGAACAGGAATGTAGTTCAGCAAGCTTTTTGGGGGTTGGATTTCTTTTTGCTTCTTCTTCTTTTTTTTTTTTTTTTTTCCTTCTTCCTTCTCTTCTGAAATAAATGTAATAGAAATAAGCATCACTCTGAGCCCCCAAGAGGGGACACTTCGTGAGTGTAAGTGTTGCTATAGCCCCTGTTTTTACAAGTGCCTTTTTAACTAGTGCTTCAGTGACTCAGCTGGGAAATCCCAGCTCCTGCATAAACCAAACAACCAAACTTTCCAGCAGGGCCATAATAGACTGAGATGCTGGATGGAATGGGCACAGAGGGAAGCTAAAAGCAGGTATCATCATTGAATTGCATATATTCTGTGGTCAAACAAGCCCTAGCTCAGCAGAGCTTGTTCACCTCAAGATGTTATTGTGACATAAATCACTGAATCAGGGATCACACAGTATTTTGGAAGAAAGTTTACTTATGTGATACATGCAGTTCTGTGCATTAATTTCTTCCCTGGAATAAGCCCTTGCATTATGCCCAAACAGTTTGTCATATTTGTCCTTTTTTGCTATGAAAAACCACCTTGCCTTACTCTCTCTTGTGCAAAGAAAAATATGGACTGTTTAGTTAAAAGATAAAGAACTACTTTATTAGTTCAGTAGATGCCCTTTTTTGTGCCCAGTGTCCCTCTGGAGTAAAATAACGTGGTATGAAATCAAACATCTGGAGTTTAGAAAGTCAGCTCTGATATTGAAAAACTGTAGCCCACAAGTCTACCAAACTCTCCAAGTGCATCCTATGTGGGAAACCAGTTTTATGGTGTAAAAACTAGAGACCATTTGTTAGAAAATGGGTTGATAATTCTCTCTAGAAGTGAGGGGTGTTTCTGGGGTTGCTCAGGAAAGTGTTTTGAGCCAATTATATCTCCCTTACTTTCAGTTTTGTTGTTTCATTTCTGTATTGAGCATCTTGGTCTTTAAAAAATTTCCTCCTGTTAAAAACTGGGCCTGCTGCCTGAGCCTTCCTTTCTTCAATAAGAGATTTAATTAAAAGAAAAGGCTGTCAGGAGGATCTAAATACAAATCACAAAGTTATTTTTAAAATGTGACATAGTACTTCAGACTGTGGGGGGTTTTTTGTGTTTAGTTTTGTTTTTAAACCAACATTTCTGGTAAAAGTCTGCAGGGCAGCAGTAGTTTGATCCTGCCCATGGCGATGTAACATTCTGCACTCTTTCTTATTTCCCATATGCCTGGTGGTGCTGCTGCTGCCTGCCAGACCCACTGTGACTGCACTCCATTGCAGTATTATTATTTTTCATTTGCTCTGCAGTGATTCCTAGAGGCTCCAGCCAGGAATCTGCAACTGTGAGGCTGCATTCAGTGTCCAGATTGAGATGATCTCTGCATTACATATTCACAGTCAAGAAATCATAGTGCAAATGATAAAAGACTCTGAAAACAGCTGCAGTGGTTCAGCCCATGTAGTCCAGCATTTTGGCTCCAGCTGGGGCCATAAATAAGATGCCTGGCAAAGGGAAGGAAAAGAGCAAGACATTTGATATTCCCCCACTTCTTTCCCAGGTCTCCCAGCCACCAGCAATTAATGTTAAGCTCAAGGGATTTCCTTTTCCCTCTTCTTGTCAAGGCCAGGTCAGATGGGGCATGGAGCAACCTGGTCCACTGGAAGGTGTCCCTGCCCATGGCAGGGGGGTGGGAACAAGATGATCATTAAGGTCCCTTCCAGCCCTGTGATTCTGCAGCCCCCAATGGTCTTACAAGTGCTTTTCCATCTCCCCTCGAATCTCCTGGATCAGCTTCTTGCCCCCACAGTGCTCTCCAGGGAGAGCTGCACAGCCTCTGGACTCTTGCCCCTGATGATTCTGAACCAGGCTCCTGTTCAGCTTTCCTTGGTATCTCCCAGTCCTTGTGTTGGGAGGGGCAACCAGTGCCCAGTCCCCAGGTGGCCTCAGGACACCTTGGAGACTGATGTCCACAAAAGGCTGCACCATCCCTCTCTTGGTCCTTGTGTGGCAGCTGCTCCAGGCTGTGATTATCCTGGTTGCATCTCTCAGAAGTTTTTCCAGGGTTTTTTTTTTCTTTTCATTTTAGAACAGAAGAGTTTCAGTCCCTGTTTTTGCTCTTCAGTCAAATTAATGTCAGTGTTATTCCAAACTTAGAAGTATTTTTGGGAAAAGGCTTCATTAAGTTTCTCCAGTTCATATGTTCTGCTACAAAAAAGGATTTGCTATTCAGCAACTGGCAATGTTCATTAACAGCTACATTTATTTTCTTTTTTTTCCTTTTTTTTTTGTATGTTTGTTTGTTTTTGTTTTGTTTTCAACTCATTTATCTTCTTTCACACTTCTGAAGGCGTTCAAACCTGAACAGAGAAATAAACAGATTTAAGTGAAAAGCATTGGATATTATTTCTTTTTTTTTTAAGGAGTTTGTTTGAGTGCTCTTAACTTGTTAAGTCAATACTTTTGTAACTCCTGCTGTGTGTTAGGATAGATACCAGTGGAAAGTATAGCACTTGTTTGATTTTTTTGCCATGTTCAGCTTCATTAATACCTCCAATGGGAGCGGCTTTTGCCTTCTGTCTCTCTGCCCAGCTCACCCTCCAGTGACTTGCAAAGGCAATACCTTTTTTATTTTTCTTCTTTTTCCCATCCCATGTCTGTCTCTATTTGCTCAGACAAATAAGTGATAAAAGGGAATGATGATCTGTTTAACACCACAGGAAGAAAGATGCATTATGAGACGAGAGACCTCTTGTTTACAGCAAGTTATTTTTGGTAATTAGCCATTTGTAGAGGAAGATGAGCCTCTGCTCATAAAGTCAGCATGCCATAATTTAGGGGACTCTGAATGGAAATGTAACATTTGCCTCAATTGGAATTGTTGATTGTGTGCATTTAGAAATAAATAAATGGCTGGTTTTTCCCTTGCAGGAAGCAGACTGAACAAAGACCTGCGGCATTATCTCAACCAGAGGTTCCAGAAGGGGTCTCCAGATCATGATTTGCAGCAGACCATCCGAGATAACCTTTATCGCCATGCTGTGCCTTGTAAGTGACAAAACCTTGATCTGCTGGACCACATGTGGCAGCATTTCCTCTTTATTTCTGGGGCAGCCTCCCCGTGGTGGTGTGCATGGCTGTGGGGGAGACTCTTTGCAGCTTGGGCAGACTTCCATGTGTGACAGCAGATTGGGTTGAAAAGGAAAATTATTCATCTCCGAATTAGGCTTTTTTGATTACCTTTTTGGAGCAGTTGATGGTGTGATGCAAGCCTTGTGATGCCTGCTGTGGAGAAAAGTCCTAAAAAAAAAAACTGCCATGAAGTGATGGCTCGCCTTAGAAATAGTCTCTGTTAACTTCACAATGATGAACGTTGCTTATTGGTTTAAAACCTATGAATAAAAAAGTGGCTTCTATTTTTGTTTCCTGAGCAGAACTTTATTTCTGTTGTTTGTTTTATGCTTGTTTAACTTGTAGAATTGAAAAGCATTTTATGGCTGGGTGCCATTGTTGAAGGAGGCATCTGCCACTGCTGGAAGGTCATCCTTAATTCACGTAGGAGGTTAGCAAAGTTGAGAAAGAAATGCTAATTTTCACTCAAAAAACCCAAACCAAAACAAAAAGCACCCCCAAAACAAAAACCTAAACAACCAACCAACCAAAAAAAACCAACCAAAAACCCACAGAAAACTAAACCAAACAACAACAACAAACTAGCCCCCCCCAAAAAAAAAACAAAACAAAAAAACCAAAAACAAACAAACAAAAAAAACCAAACCAAAACAAAAAAAAACCAGAAGAAAAACTAAGAAGTCTGAAGCATGGTAATCTTTAGAAGGTCAGAATCATTACTCAAAATGAGACTTGGCATTTTGGGAAGACATACAAAGAGTGGAGAGTGATCCTACTTTGTTGCACCTCTGTTTGACATTTTCCAGGTGGCAGGGGACATTCTTCTAAGGAAAAGGTTTTTTTACTTAACTGGGCTGAGCCATGGGAATAATGGTATGCCCTTTAGATCAGGCTGGAATAAGAACTAGTAAATATCTTAGTTATAGGATACTGAGATAAGCAGCAAAATAATTTGAATTTTTCTGTCTCCTTGTGAATCAGAGATTGTTTATCCTGGTAGACTTATATAAATATTGAATAATTATGTTGCAACTCAAAAATCAGTATTTGCCAACAAATCTCACGCAGTGGTACACACAGTAGTAGTCATTTTCAGTCTAAGTGTTGCATGCAGGAGGGCTGTGTAAGACCAGTTAAAATTGGGTGGTAACACTGACAAATGTTGATTCTTCAAATGGCAGATGCTGTTATAACACCATTGAGTTTATGCTCATTTTATCAGTGAAAAGCACGAAACAAGTTATGCTTAAAGAACGGAAAAGGACATAAAGTATAAATATGGATTATTGTTTCCTATTGAACACTTCTGTTTTCCATTTTGTCAATGTGAAATATGATTATTTTTCAATCACCTAACTTGGCAGGCTGCAGATTTTTAGGGCGTACTGCAAAAAGTGCCTTCCAGGAGAGCACGTGCAGTGTTAGGCTTGGGAGATGCAGTGTTGTGATACTAATGTCCTTCTGCCTAAGTGTGAGATTTCATTTCCTAAAGCAGCAAATAAAGCAAATGAGTGTAAGTTCTTGGGGAAACATTTTACACGTTACCAAGGTTACACGTTGAAATGCTTTCCATTGATTCTTTTATCTGATTTATTGAACTTGATGGTGAGCTAAGCTGCTTGGACTTGCTTTTGGTTTAAAATTAAGAGCAGCGAAGGAGATTCTTGCCTTTTCGAAATAGCTGGGGGAGATGTGGGTTTTTGTTTTAATAAGAACATCAGTACTTATGTTTCACTTACGAAACAAGTGGAAAACCAAAGAAGTGCTGCTAGTTATTGTGTGTCTCCACACTTTCTAAATTGTTGGGCAGGTAGCATTTTATTTTTGCTTCATTTACTGTGGGGATGGTATTAACGGTAGCTTTTAAGAATTATGCTAATATTCATACGTGGCTTGGAACGAGACTGTTGCATGGTGGGTTGCGATGCTTTACAGGTCTGGAGATTAATCTGCCTGTACGCTCATATTTTTATTCCTTGCTACACGTGACCCGTAAATCCAGAGCCCTGGACCAATCTCTAGTGCTAATGGATTATGAAGCCTTGTATTTTGAAAATGGAATTCCCTGCTGCTTATGTGGTAAACACAAACAAGAACACAAGGTCACTTGGACTGAGCATGCTTGGCCTGACAGCTGCTTTTTGTTGCACGAATATGAGGGCTAAATTAAGTGATAATTAGTAAATGCAAAATGGAACAAGGTGCTGTTCTTGCCCAGCAATTCTGGTGAGAATATCATGTGGTTCAGCCCTGACTGGTTTGGTACAGGTGGACAGAAAACCCAGAAGGTTCCAGTTTCCCACACAGCCTTGTGCCTGCTGTGTGCTTGGCTCTGGATCTGAGTGAAGGCATGGTGACAGCTTTTGTAGAACACAGAGGTCAAGCAGAAGGGAGGAAAGATGCAGAAAGTTTGGCTTAACCTTGTTATTTTCGCAATGACAGACTGCTTAAGCATCGTTTAGATTTTTTTCTTTAGGAGAGTTGGTTAAGAGTTTGATTTATTTTCTGGTGAACCCTTGAGGATGAGTGGGATGATGTCAACTCCCAGAGGCCATATAAGCATTGCCTGTATGGGTGACACAGGATGGTTTTCTGAGAGATCAGAGGATTTGATCCCTAAATGTAGGAACTATCATGAGAAATAAGACCTTGAAACAGACTCAAAGGTGAAGTATTGTTGAAGTAAGTTGGTGAACCACACACATATTTCTCCAAACTGCAGTCTTCCTCTGCTCCTCAGTGCTGTCTGCCCCTCTAGCACACTTCCTCTGAATCCTCATACCCTCAGCTCCCAGCTCCCCACTGAGCTGATTTTTTTCCTGCAGTGTTGTGTAGTAAACAACAGCTGTGACAAGATTCCAGGTGGCCTCCAAGTTTGGTTGTTGTGAGTCGCGAGTGCTCTGCTGTTCCTGTCACACCAAACCCACGGGTTTATTTACAGAGCCAAGGAATTCTCCTCTGAGTTTACAACTTGAGCAGCAGCATAAGCTAGGACCAAGACAGAGTAAGGAAGAGAGGCAGGGCACCTATTTATATATTTGGATGGTGTATAAGTGGTTATAAAGCCATGCTGCAACGGACAAATCTTTGGAAGAGTTAGTGTAGTTCAGCTTTTACTTCACGTGAGCCACCACTGGGTTGTTATTTCTTTTAGTTTCTTCCTGAGGCTTTCATTTCATTGTAAACTTCACTGAGCCCTTATTTTTGTCTTTTACTTAAGAAAAATCAGGATTATACAACTTGAGTAAAGTTATTCTCATAGATGTTCAGATGAATTACCGTTTTCATTCCAAGCATGTAGTTTCCATTGTCAAAACTAGCCAAAAATCCATTAGTGCATCATCCAGATTAGTAATATGTTGGTCCAATCTCTAGCTATCCCTTTTCCTTCTTTTGTTTTAAGTACCACATTTTTCCTGTGTTTTGATGTGCCTAATGAAGATGGTCAGAAATAATGTTCTGCTTTGGGGTAGTTCATGGCTCCGTTGAGCTGGGACTCTACTGTGAGATGGCAACAATTCCACAATTACCCCTTGGCCATGCCTCTACCAGAAGTGCTTTGACTGATGCAAAGGCCTGGTCCACACCTTATTTCTAGAGTGAATTTCACTTATTCCAGCTCAATTTTGCCAGCCTGAACACTTGAGAGCAAGAGGGAATGTTTGTCAACTGTGTGAGGCATCTTGCTGGGGCACCCTGTGCCACACTGGAGTCCGTCTGTGCTCACAGGAGTTGGTGATGTGGTGTGTTGACATTCTGACTTCAGGTTTCAGAGGATGTTTCTAGGAGCAGGACTTCCCCAAACAGGATTGTTGTCTGTGAAGATTCACCTAGTGGAAATTGTGATTAGCTGGAAGTTCACATGAGAGTATATCCATTAAATAGGTGTTTCCAAAGACCCCTACCTGGGGACATCTGTGCAGTAGTGTTTATTGAGAAAGATATGTGACAGCAACTTACTTTAAGGTACTAATGCAGCAATGTGTCCAAACCACTGTTCACAGCAGGCTGAACAAACAGGACTGTGTTCCTCTTTTTGAAATGGTGGCAGAGGGTATCTAACATAAACATGCAGTACTGGCCATTTGTCCTAGTTGCTTATACTCAACAACCTGGCAGTAGTTTTCTTTTCAAAGTGCATCAAGAGGAATCAGAGAGATGATACTTCCATGAAAGCTTATCTCAGCATCTTGTTTGGTTTTGGGGTTTTTTTCCATTTACTTGGTTCTCCACTTGTTTCAGTCCTGCGTGACGTGCAGAGGCAGCTGTGCTGGGTCTGGTGTCTGTACCTGTACTTGCCAAAGCAGTGGAGCTGGTGCAGACATCACTGAAATAACAGCTAATCTTATTTCAGTACTGTGCAATTCCTTTCCTTGCCAGGCTGTAGTCTTCAGAAGCAAAACTCTGGAAGGTGCAAGGTCTTTTTGATGGTAGATGAAAAGGTGACAGTGTAGTGGCAAGCCTAGAGTTAAGTCAGACTAGATATTCTTCTTTTTATGTTTCCCCTTTTCTTTACAAAATTGGCTTTTAAAATGTCAGGAGGTCATCACTGAACAGTTGATTCACTTCCCCAAAACAAGTACATGTCCTGGGATTAATTGACTGAAGATCTGAATGTTAGATTTACCACTTTGATTTCTCTATCTGTTCTCTCACCTTCCCAGAGTTTGATCTCTTCCTCTGTCCTCAATTACAGAACAGTAGCTCCAGCTGTTGTGGTTGGTCTTACAGAGGAACATGGAGCAAAATGGAAAGAAAAGGATAAAAACCAATAGTTCTAAGTGTTGAGTGATCTGTGAGGAGGCTCAGAAAAAGCCAATGACACCCGGGCACCTGGCTGGCCTGAGCTCTCTCCCATTTCAGTGGGAAATTTGAGAGTCAGTTCCTTTATTCCAAGTGATCTCCTCGTGCAAAGTCTCCTTTCTAAGCAAAACCAATAATACTGAACAACAAAACTTCACAGTTTTGATAGGACAAACTTTAGTATGTGATTGTAGCTTGCACGTTGAAGCTTATTATCTGAATTAAAGATTTTCATGGATAATTGAACTTCCAAAGGGTAATTTAGTTTCTCCAGGAGCTGGATAAGCTGTTCTGTACATAACTACCATCATCTGCAGGTAATGGAGGACTGGAGAGACTAAATGGGCTGGGGTGTGATGAAACTCCTGTCAAATGTGCAGACTTAGGTGATTTCCCAGGATAGTTTCTAAAGTCCTGTAGCTCTGGGTTCCTCTGTAAGTATTTGTGACCTTCAGAAGGAATTGATAAAAGGGATATGCAAACCAGGTTACAGAAGGTTCTTTTCTTTAGAATAGTGAGCATAAAAGTGTATCAGTATACTGGGAAAAATGGCTGAAGTGAAGCATAAAGACCTTTATGTTACAAATGAATGTGTTTTTACATGTGTGGATACTTGAGTTACAATTCCGAAGTTATTTTTAGTTACTAATTTTTATTAAGGATAAACAGAATCACTGACAGTGCACGTTAGTTTTCTTCCCAGGCAATAAATCATCAGTTTATGTACACAAATGTTCTTGAATATTCAAAAGCTTTCCAGATCTGCAGATGTATTTATTATACAACTACCTTTTGTTGCATTTCCCTTCCTAGAGGTGTAATTCTGCTTTTGTAATGAGAAATAGTTGCAGGGTCCATGAAATATTCATTTGAAGGCCCACACTGATAAGGTGAGGAGCAGCAGACTCTTTTCTAAGACATAAATTGTTTTACAAGATTTATGTTAGGAAAAAGTTTTAAATACTTTCTAAATAGTGGCATTATCATTGGGTCCCAACATATGGATACCAGCAATATGTAAAGATAATTTTTCTCAAGAATATTTGCTTGTGAGTTAATTTAACTCTGTATAATATGAGGTGTAGTTTCCAGCTAGTGCACACACATTTAATTTTTCCTGTGTTTTCAGCAGGGACTGTATCTGGAATACAACCACAGGCTTTAGAAAATCCTTATATATATACACCTGTGTTCCAGGGAGTGCCAAATTGCAGCAGTGTCCCCTGCATTTTTCAAGGATATAATTCTTTCACTTATTAGTGAACCAGATGTGTTTTCACTTTTAAAAGAGAGAAGAAGACCCTGTTTTGAGCAACAAGGCCAATATTTCTCTAGTTTAGTTCCTTTCTACAGACAATCATTTTTGTTTAATCTAGAAGACTTCAGGACCTTTTTCCCATCTGGACTGTCCTTTCAGATCAATAGCACATTTTTGTGCCAGTGAAACTATTGTTTGGGGGTGGTTTGTTTGTTTTGCTTTTTAATTTTGGAAATAAAAGCACTTATGATGGCAAATATTGCTCCATCTGCTTGCCCATTTGTGAGGAATAGCTTTTTTCTGTTTCACTGTACACCCGGCTGGAATTGCATGAGGCACCAGAGAGCAGTACAAAGCAGAGGAGCTCAGCCTTATGTGCTCTCCCATGCCACTTGCCAAAGGAGATTTTGGGGAAGGAGTGTGGGAAGAGATTACACGGCCAGTTTTCTTTGTTTTCTTTGTTAGTCCCCAGGGAACTTAATTTTGCGGGTTTTTTATCGAACTTGCTTTGTACTGTGGCAAAGCAGCTGTGAGTGGATATTTAGGTGCAGTGCAAACAATGTCTGCGCATGTGTTTTAAAACATAAAGGCTTCCAAGGTGAGAGTGTCTGGGAGAGCAGAGAGTAAATCAGACCTGGGAGCAGCTACTGCTGTTTGGAGGTTGAAGGGGTGGAGATGAATTACCCCACATTATTTACTTCAAAACTGGCTCTGTCCTGCCATAGTTTTTCATATGATGTCCCAGGGTCCTGAGTAGATCTTTTGTGATGGCTGCAGTGCCACAGCTTTTTATTTATAGGCAGTTTGATTTCTTTTCAGCTATCACCATGCATCTGTTCAAGGGTTTCAGTGTATTGATTCTGCTACAAAGCAAGAGAATGAGTGTTCCAAGCAAAAAGATTGTTTTAAAATGAAGTAAAATTAAATGTGTAGCTGTTCTTTAACCTGCTTTTCCACTCACATTTGCATTTGGGCTTCACATTTGGTATTTCATGGTTAAGTCCCTCCAGAAAGCAGCTGTCAGTGTATAGGTGTGTTTGTGCTTGGGCACGTTGGTGATTTCAACGTTACAGGAGTCCTGTGCTTTCCATCAGGGCTGTCAGTATTTAAAAAGGAACACCTGTAAATCGCATTTGTACGATATTCTGCTGGTCCAGTGTGATACCTGCAGTACAGCGTGGGCAAGACCAGTGGGATTGCAGAGGAGGAGTTTCCTGTGTGATTCCCGGTCACACATCCTGCTGCCGTGACGGTCTCTGAGCCCAGGGCGGCAGTGGCAGATGCCAGCTCCTGATGGTTTGATGGGGATGCAGAGTTGTCGCATTTCATCCTCACTTATCCTTCTTTTAACATTACATGCTTCCTCACATAAAGCGTGCTCTATTTGTCCTCTAATTCCTTTTTGTCTTTATTTCAGCAGAGAGGCAATTAGTCGTGGAATCATTTATAGAGCTGTTGAGATTCTGCTAGCTGGTTTTCTTCGGGGAGAGTCATACCCAGTACCTTTACTGGGAATAACTCTGTAAATTCATCTTCAATGAGTTCCTTTCCCCCACCCCAAGTGAGTAAGAGGGTAGAAAAAAGAGAACAAATATTTGTAGTTCTGCCCCTATTGAAGGAAAAATAAATCTTTCTTATTAGTCTTAACAGTCTAGATGTATCCTTTTTTTATGATGTTCTCTTGAATAATTAGAGCTTTGAGTTATGAAGTCAAGATTCCTGGGTCACTGCCAGAACAGATTTATTTAAGGGGGACACAAGTTCTCTGAATTCCTTTTAAAGGGCTTTGTAATGTCCCAGACTGCTCTTAATTAGTGATTTAAGAGGGAATACATCTGCTTCAGTGAGGATTGTGAAAATTTTTATTTAAATGGAAATGTTTAATAAATGGCACTTTGAGCGGCTAATGTATCTTCAGAATGAGATATGTATCACAGAGTAATCAGGTGGATAGTGGTCTGGCAGTTCTTGCATAGTCTTTTTCGAGCTGAATATGGAGGAAAACCTCATCAAAGACCTTTGGAAGTATCGTCTGCTATTGAATTATATTTCATACTTCATTATTCATTCACTACCTGCACTTTTGCACTGAACTTCAGGTTTAACGCTTCATTTACCAGGGGAAAAAAACAGTAAACAAAAGTTGGTGTTGGTGAAAGGCCTATAAAAAGGCTTATTAGAGACATTGATGATACTTTGGTTTTTTATCTTAGACCATCATGGCAACTCAAGTACCCGGATTTAAAGCTCCTTAATGGGACTTTGGTCATATGCTAAAAATGTGCAGGTGATCTTTGCTGTATTGGGGATTTGAATTGGCAAACCTCAGAACAGAGAAGCAGATGCTTAGGGATGGAGGAACTCCACGTTAAGAAGCTGCTGCTTTTAGTGAACTCTTCCTTGAATACATGAGGAGATGGCTATTAATAAACACAGCATTACCCTCTCCTACTGTTCACAGGTCTTTCGAATTAGTAATCAAAACGTTGACACTGGGTATTTTGACTCTTTTAATTTAAGTGTTGATTCATGAGCCCTTACTACCATCTTTATTCATGCTTTTCTAGGGTGTGAGTTTTTTTAGCGTTTTCTTTTGTTCAGAGTGGGATAACACAGGAGAGCTGAAAATGTGCTTGAACAGTGAGGTTATTAGCAATTCTCCTGAACCTAGCTATGGAAGGTTTTGAGGAGAGCAGCAAGTGTTGCAAGATGTGAAAGAGAGTCGTGGAAAACCCAGCAGGACACTACATGGCAGTGCAGAAGTAGGGAGGCTGGACTCAATAGTGGGGCAGAGCTGGACCCGGTTCTTACAGGAATGTGAACATCCCATCGTGTTCATAAATACCATTCCCATTTTTGCACTTCCAGCATTTTAAAGATACAGGTTGCCATCTCACTTAGCAATCCTCTGCAAAAAGCCCAGTGTTTTCTGCAAGGGAAAAGGTGAGGAGGTGCAGTAGTGCTGCTCCTGTGTAACTAATCACACTGGAGCATCACACTGACAGACATTCTGTAAATTGCCCACATTATAGAACATTGATGATACCATTAAAGTGGTAAATTTAATATTATAGTTCTATTAGATTTCTCCCTCATTAACTCTGATCTGATAAACAACCTCCGGCATATTTTGAAGGTGATAATCACCTTACAATCACTCCTGCTCCTCTCTATCTGGCATTTCAAGCTCCCGTAGATTTACAGCTCCTCTGTCATCTAATCTGTACTTACTCCTTTATTTCTTCTTTGAACTTGTGCTTACAGGCAGACAACCCTTTTCTAGAGGGCGCTGGGCATGCAATTAACACTTCATAGCCAGAATAAAGTCATCCTAAATTCCATTCCTCAGATTTTGGACAAAATGGGTCTGAGAGAATAAAAACAACCCAGTGTTCAGGCAATCAGTTTGCAGACCTGCAGAGGTGTTTTAGCACTGAGCACTTCCAAGGGCTTGGTCCTGGGGAACGCTGGCAGCAGTGGGTTGTGTTCTTGGCCTTTGCAAACAGGTATCAGAGCAACCTCTGCAAACCCTCGCTGGAAATGTCGGTGGTGAGGAGGGGACCATGTGGGGTCTGGGCAGAGCCCTGCCAGGCAGATCAGCGCTGTGCAGCGTGCAGGAAGATGGAAATGCTGAAGAAACCTTTGTCAGCTGTGTCTGGCTAGTGGAGACAACTTCCACTCCTAATCATTAATCCTCAAGCAGCAGACCTGCAGCTTAACCAAGTAACCTTAGCTCCTCTCGGCTGGCAGGAGGTTTCCAAGGAGGTATCACTTGCCTCTTGTTTTCCTAAGTGAGTCATGGTTTGATTAGAGTGCTGTCTCGAGGAGAAGGTGGTTGTTATACATCACCTATCACAATGTAAAAGTGGAAAGCGACGCTGAAATGCTGACCCTTAATCTGAAGTGCACCATCTGTGTTTTATTTCCACATCTTGCTGAGTTTACAGTTATTTGAATTCACAGTTTGTTCCCCATTTGCTGTTCCCACATGGTAAGTGAATTGGATCCAAAATGTACTGATGAAAGAATGAGAAGTCTGTTGTAGAAGTTTGTTCCTACCTACAAGAGTGCTCTATCTCACACTTTTTTCCACCCTGTGAGTTAAATCCCAGCTGTAAAATCTTGTCTCAAGATGGCTTTCTTTCATGGTGGGAAGCTGGGGTTACTGTAAGGACAAAGACTCCTTTCCCCATCCTGAAGTAATTTATGATTTGCTTATGACTTTCAGCTCTAGAAAAGGTGGAAAGTTCTTACATCTGACGAAGTATTTGCTTTGCTGTTCCTGTAAATTTCTGTGGATGCTTATCTGGTAACAAGCTCTTGGTGTTGGAGCACCACTGTTACTTAGTATTTCTTCTCTGTTCATATGAGCCAAAGTGTTTGATGCTAAATTAAGACTGGGTATATTACAATGATGAGAGCTGTACGTAGAACTGCAATAGTTTTTCATGATGCAGCTTTGAACTACTCTGATTTTAGAATGGGCAAACAGCTCAAAAACAGGTTGAATTTCGTTTATTCTCCCTTCTATTTTTTCTACCGAGAGCAGCCATTTTCTTGAGACATAACTAACTGTAAAAAAAGATACAAAATTTAAACACAATGTCGTATTTCAAGAGCAAGCCATCAAAATCCTGAAGGCTGTATAAACTTAAATACCTTCTTTGGCTTTTGCTGTAGACCACACAAGCTCTGAGAAATTGATTACTCTGGTACTGGAATGGGCTTTCATGATACAGAAACAGAGGCTTGCATTGAATTTCTTTCTTTGTGTGTGGGACTTTTTTTTTTTTTTTGAAAGAAAAAAAGCCTTTAAACCCCAGATTAAAAATAAGTCATTTCATTGTTTCCTTTTTCCCCTCTTCTAAATCTTATGAAAGAGTTTCCATAAATGATTGCTGCATCTCTGAAAAATCTAAAGTAAAATGCTCCATTTCTTTTTTTAATAAAGAGGCTTTTTTCTGGAATGTTCCATGTAGGTACTGCCTCATTGAAGTTTCATCTGGTTGAGAGAGTTTCAGTGTGCCTCATGCAGATATTTTTTATTTTGTGGATGTGAAGAGGAGGGGCGAGGAATTCAGAGTAATTTATTTTCGTATTGCACTCTTCAAATTTATTGTGTGCAATATTCTAAACCAAACATTATCAAAGGCTTTGGCGTTCCCACAGCAGCTGTGAGTTGACCTGACATATACCCAAAAAATTGTCCATGGCTGAAAGAGGCCAGTGTTGAAAGATCAGTAAGGTGATCTTGAGCAAAGAATTTTTGTCTTCTTTTTTAAACAAGAGACATATAATGGGCCAGCACCTTGGCCCAGCTGGTGTTTTCGTGAAAATACTGAGGTCCCATAAATTTAAGACTGTTTATAAGCAGGCCAATCTCCTGTTAGTGTGTGGCCATGTCTCCTATAAAGGTAATGCAAGGGTTGCTGGCTCTCAGTGTTGTTTTGCCCCTACCTACTTGAAGCACTTTTGAGGACTGGGTGTGTCAGCAAGAGCAGTGTCTGTATTTGCTGCTGGATTTGGTGGTGGGAGAAGATGTTTTCCCTTGCCTGGCCCTTTCACACAGGTGCTGTGAACTTGTGAGCTGTGTCCTGTGCCCACAGCTGTACAGAGCTGCTTTTCCAGCGATGGCTCTTGGCCAGTGTGGGTCAAAATTCTGCTTTTTCCTGGAGCAGAACTGGCGCTGAACCCGCTGGGCCATGGGGACAGTGGCAGGAGTGGCCCTACACCGCCCTGTGCCCACCCCAGCAGTGCTTCCCACGCCATCCCCGGGATTCCCGTGTCCCTGCCTGTCTCAGTGTAGCTGCAGCAGCCCTGGAGCTGCAGGGGGGGAGCAGGTTTCCCTGCAAGGCTGGAGTCCCCTAGGATTTCAGAGCTGCATCTCAGCAGTCGTGTCCTGTGAGATCTGTGGAAAGCATCCAAGACGGACACCTGCTGGCTCTGAAGCAGTCAAGTGCTTTTTCCAAAATATCTTTGGCCCCTGTTCTGGATGTTTACTTTTAAAAAGATCCAGGCATTTGTTGGCTGTAAAAGAAAGGGGAGAGGGGGGCGGAAATCATTGTTGCTACTGTCACTGAAATTCCCTGCAGACTTAAAAGGAACATGAAAGTTGGTACTTTAAGAGAAACTCGAGGCCCTTGGGACAAGCACAGCAGAAAACAGGGAGATGCTCTGTATTCTGTCTGACTGCTTGCAGAAATGAGTGCTGTATCTCCTACAGAGAGAGACAGAGCCAGAAACACATATTTGCATCGTTCCCCCATGCTTGAGCCTTGCTAACTAGGACAATACCATTCTGCACTTCCCTGGGCATTTTCTCAAACAGCAGCTCAGTGCAGGTGATAGAGGGGGGAAAAAAAGGGTGAGGGAGAAAGGCGAGAGGGAGGGAAATCTGCCTTGTGGTATTTCAGATCTCCACCATACACAGGTGCTTTTTAATCCCTCTGGCCTACATATTCCACAGCCCCTAGGAATAGAGGAGTCGTGATGTAATGCTCTTTTCCTCACACTCGCAGCTTAAATACAGATGGAAATTGTTGTCATGTGTTAGAAATGTCACCAATAATATAAAAGGCAGGCTTCTGCATTCTCCCTTTTGCACTGTCAGCTGCTGCTGCCAGCTTATTCTTCCCTCTCAAACCTATTGTCATGTGGCAGAAACCCTGATGTAAGTAAGCCCTGTCCTCCCCCTGCTTATGATCCCTGCATTTTTTATTCCCCTCTGCTGCAGTGCTGAGGATCATTACATACCACGACTTAAAGACAAGACCTCACAAAGGAAGGATTAATCTTGTATTTGTGCTTGAATTTCGAAGGACTCAGGCAAGTGAGAATGTTCTGTTGTATTCTCTCTCCCTTTTTTCCTCCCCCGCTCTTTCCGAGATGCAAACGTAAGGCATGAAGAGGAGCAAATGTGCTGAGCCGGGTGTGTGTTTAGGGAGCGATGGCAGCGGTCCCTGCGCGCAGGTCGGGATGCGAGGGGAGGCTGCGGGGCTGGGCAGGAGCTGCGGAGCGGGGCTGGCAGCCCCAGCCCAGCCTGGGAGGACAGATGGCTGGTGCTGCTTTTTAATTCATCAAGCAGGCTTTACGTGAGGCCCGTTGGCGAGCGGGTGCGCTGCGAAAAGCGGGGTCAATGGGCACGAATAGGCTGAGATGAGGACCAGATGCCTGCCGAACAATGGGGCTTTTGAAAGAAATGCGGGAGGAAGCGTGGCGCTGGCTTTGTACTGCCTCCGCATTGCAGGTTGGAATGGGGCAGCTCCGATTTAATGAAGTGCATTCCTAAACGCGGTCGTCAGCCCGGGCTGGGAGACAAGGGGACATGTCAGAAGGGGGCTTGTGGGGCCGGCGCTGGGGGTGGGGAGCGATCCACTGATGGATCGCCCCGAACAATGCGGTCTTAGTGCTGGGTGGGAAAAACCATCTATACATCCCTGTGCATATTAATGCGATACAGCAGGTGTTGCTAAATGTCTGTCCCCGCATTGTTCTCCCGCGGCTCAGCCGGGGAGGGGGCAGGAAGGAGACCCCGCCAGGGATGCGCTCATCCCGGCTGGAAGAGCAGCGGCTCCGGGACGGCCGCGCTGGCCGAGGGAAAGCGAGAGGCGAGAAGCGGCCCGGGGTCACTGCCTGGACGAGGTGCAGGGCAGCCGTGCGCTGTGCCGGCCCCGGCAAGCAAGGGGGGTCGGGCTCAGAGAGGCTGGTCACAGCTTAAAGGCATAGAAGGGCCAGAAGGGTCCTTTTTTTTTTTTTAATATTCCCCCAAACTAAGCAGGTGTGAGGGCTGGGAAGTGAACCTCCCGAGAGCAGTCTGGGTCACCAGGGCGGAGGGCAGGGAGGGGGGAGGCAGGAATGTTGTCTCAGTTGGAATTCGGCAGCGAAAGAGTTAAAAAAGGGGCATCTTTTTTCTCAGCTTCTCCAGAAATACATTGATTGGGAATGAGTTGGGGAAGCTGCGTGAATTGCAATAAACAAGGTGTACAACATGCATAAAACCAAACAAAACATCTATGTCTGCTTTTATGTGTACCCTTCCGTTAAGATAGTTTTCTGTCTAAGAGAAGTAACATCCCTAAACACTTCCAGCCATGTTTGCCAGTGTAATTCTTGAAGGGTTGGGGAGGGGGAGAGTGTACACAGTCAGTCATTATATGTATTTCTTAATAAAAATACACCCATTTAATTGCTGTCATTGTGTTGTCTGCTCCCCTTGTGATTTGTGACATGCTATACTGTATTTGTCAGCAGAATGAAAGGGGTCTTTGTTCCTTATTCATATTATGGCCCACTGCATCTTTCAGTGAAAATGGAATATTTGCCTTTAGAGCTAACTTAGCTGGTAATCTGTGCCCGCTATAACACTGGGAAGGGTTTGCTTGTTTTTGCTGGGAGTTTCAGAGGAATTTGCAAGCAAGGCTTGAATTATTTTACTTATTTATTTTTACATATCAGTGGATTAATAGTGATGAAGAATGATCAGCCTAATTTGCCCACAGTTCAGGTAAAGCATGAGCAGTGGCTGCAGCAGCTTCACATATTGAACTGCCTTTCCATGTATCCCTTTTCTGTGGATGGATGGCCAAGCTGACCCATGAACTAGGATTTAGTCATTGTGCACCTTTGGTCATTTGCTGTTGTGTAAATTGCCAAAAAGGGTGTCAAAAAATAAACTGAGAGTGTGCAATATGGACAAGCTCATGTGTCTGCTCAAAGGCTGGCCAAGGCTGCAGATGAATAAAGGCTGTCAGTGACTGGCCAGCTGTGGGAGTGACGATTTGGGGGTGCCAGGGGCACTTGGAGAGCGCTGTCCAAGCACTGGTGGGGTGTGCTGGGTTAGGTTATGTATGGTGTTACATCAACAGCATTATCACTTGTGATCTATTTGCTGTCCTTACTGTGCTCTGGATACTTGGCTGTCAGTCTGTGTGCCTGTGAATGGGAAGGGTTTATAGGGTATCAGCTGGAATTGGCAGCCAAAAAAGATTTAAGGCAGCACTTGCATGGACAATTCATAAGACTTCTTCTAGCACACCCACATGGCATGAATGTACCCTGTACATGAATATATGGAACTTGTTTTTAAATTGGACTACCAGGTTCAGCAGCTTGAGCTTTATGCTGTTAATTATGCTTATTTTCTACTCTGCAGTGCCCAAGGAAAAATGAGCAAAAAATGCAAAGGCTGGCTCAGCCTGGGAGGCTGCAGTCTGTGTGAGGGGCTCCTCTGTTAGAGGGGCTGGCACAGCAAAGGGCTGGGCTGTTGAACCTGTTGCTTGTTGTTGTGTGGCTCCTTCTCCAGTGTGGGAAATCGTATCAAGGAGTAACTTTGGTCTGGAGAGAGCAAGGAAGCGCTGGGTGGTGCAGAAGCACAGGAGTGTTTTCTCCTTTGCCAGTTTGTTTCCACTCATCCTTGCCTTCTGCTGAGTCCTGTCAGATGGAAGCAATGATGGATCCATGTAGATCCAAGAATAATGCTTCACTTCCTTCAGGGACACTGCTGTAATGTTTGTGAGAAGGAGCACGGGCAGTTGTTCCAGGAGCACTTCAGCTCCCTGCTGTTGAAGTGTTGCAGAGCCAGGTTTTGCCATAACACCAATAACCCTTTTCCAGTTGAATGTCTGTCTTTTTTTCTTTTTTTTTTTTTTTTTAAACACTCTTCTAATGCAGGTAATCCAACCTGAAATATGAAACTTACAGTATCCCTTCTGTCATTATTGGCAACCCCTAGCACAGGTAAGGCTCATAGCTGACAGTGTTGCATAAAATAAAAAAAAGCAACAATGAAGCCATTAATTCAGCATCAGAAGCTGATTGAATGGTGTTGGGTTCCTGACTCTGTATCTGACATTAACAACACTTAGCCTGAGTTTCAGTTGTTTAGAAGTTGCTACGCTGCAGGGAAGGCTCTTGCCCGCACTTTGGAGCTGTGTACAGACACCTTTCTGCCAGTTTTCCATGCTTTCCAGGGCACCAAGTCTTTGCATGGTTGCACAAGAAATGCTTCTAAAATCAATGCACATCAAGTTATTTTGGCCAAAAGGTGCTAGGTGCTGTGGTATTCAGTGAAGCTTACTCAAAATGTGGTGCTATTTTCAGTGAAATTCTGGTAAATCCTGTCCTGAAATCCTCTGAATGTTTTGCTGTTGAATATTCTGGTAAGCATGATGACTGGTTCACTGTGTTAATCCTATATGGTCTTTCTGTCTGCAGCTAATCCTGAGCTGTTGTTGCTGTTCTGCACACATGAGTAAGATTCTGTCCCCCATCCTCCTGACCATATACAGTAGAATTCCAGCTGACTGCTAGAAAATAACAGATTGAATATCCTACTCTTCCTTTGTCTCATCCTGCTGTAGGAGAGTTGAGTTTCTTCTACTTGAAAAACAGAACCTGGAGAAGTAGGAAAAATAGCCTTGGTCTGTTGAGCTTCTATCTGGAGGCATGGACTGGCTCAGACTGTGCAGGATGTCTTTGGGAATATCAGCTGTAGACAAATGTGGAAGAAAAGACATGCTTAAAGCAAGTTTCCAAATTCACGTAGATTGGACAGAATTTCTATCGCAATTTCACATTAATTAGAGATGAAGCTGGCAGTGATGGCTATAAGTAAATGTTGTTCCCCTAAAACAAAGTTACTGGATTTTCCTATTTTTATCCTAGTGATTTTTTTATTTTTTATTGCTGGACCTACCTGTGGAAGATGGCTTGGCAAAACCTATCCCTTTCTGGTGGAAAAAAAAAAACCCTTTTCCTTTGGGGAAGAGTTAGTGTCACCTCAAAATTATTACTTGATCATGTTTCAGATTTAGTAGAAACGCTTATGTAAGGAAGGGTGATAATTTAACCTTGGGTTGATTCTCCCCACCCCCACTGATTTTACCCATGGACAGACATTGTATCTCCTTATAGTCAGATTAGCATATTTGCATAAATATGTTAATATCCATATGGCCTATATTGACGTGGTTTTATGGGATGTATATATCTGGTGCGTGTGTGTAATACAAAACGCTTAGACTTGTTTTTAACTACAAACATCAAAATGTCATGAACGGGAGAGTTTGTGATAACTAAAGTCAAACTTTTTTCTTAAAAACTGTGTAGTATTGAGTGGATGTAAAATATCATGAACGCTCACTCTTTTCCTTGGAAGAGACTGAATTTTTCTTTCCTTCTAAATAGATTTTCAAAGGATTCATTAAGAAAATGAAACCCAATAAGAAAAATAGTTGACCCAGCAGTTCGAGGCCAATGAGGCAATTACCCAATAAATTTGTGTCAAGTCAGCCCTAAGTGAGCTGTGCCTAAATGACTTGGTTATATATATTTTCTGAAAATGTTCCATATTGAAATAGGGAAAAAAACCCTGCTAGATGAATAATGTCATTCTGTCAGCAGTTGGAATATGGCTGTGGATATCACTCACTGTGTAGAAAATCAGCTTGTTGCTTTGCCTACCTAAACAGAGGTAGTGTCCCACCTGGAATTTACAGTGTTACCACCTTCTTTGTTTGCCTGAGGAAACACTCAGTCCATTGCAGGTTGGAAATTTGAGTTTGTTTGTGGGGGGTGTTTTTTGTGTGTTTGTTTTCATTAGGGTACAACACTGCCAGTTAATGCATGTGAAGATGAGAGTGAGGCACACAAAAAGTAAAAGCTGTGAAAGAACTGAGATTGTGATATAATGAGGAAAAAAAGTAGATTTGCTCCTTTTTTTCCCCCGGGTTTGCATCTTCTTTGGGTATAGGCTTTCTAGAAGTCTTTGGTAGGTTTATTGCTCACATTGAGAACTCTGTGGTGATTTTTTAACGTTTATTTAAATGAATGGGGAGCAGCTGAATAAGTCATGTGGAAGGTGCTGTTGGAAACGCAGTTCTGTCAGCACTGCCTGGTGATGAACAGAGTATCAGTGCTGTGGTGGCATGCTGACAATTCAGCACCAGAATGCAAGCCCGTGGTAAGAGTGGGAATGTGACTGGGGGAAAAAAAGTCTCCTCTTCCTCTGTTTCTTGCATGGACCACAGCAAGAGCCCAAGGCTTGAGACATCCCCTGAGGCTTAGACTGAGGGATCCAAGTTCTTTTCAGCAGCAGAAGCTGGGAATGGGCTGTAGCAGAGTATGCAGTGCTGGTTAAAGATGTGTATTGAATGTAGTTTAGTGGACAAATGTCCTGGTGTTGACAAGGCAATATTTTAACATGTGATTATCTGTCATCCTAAAGTCTTAAGGGAAATCAAGGGTTTACTACATTTAGATGCATGACTTAAAAGTGTCTTCTGCCTTTTCTTCTTCAAGACTTGAATTTATTTCTTTTTTTCCTGGTGAAGATGAAGTCAACTCATTTTGAGTTCTAATCAGGAAGTGATTCAGAGTCTGTGCTCATTAAATCCTTTCCTTCACTCCTGGGACTGTCAGGCAGGATGTCACACATTACCTGCTGATGAGATGATGTTTTGTGAAGGAGATGAATGTCCCAGAAAGTATTCTCACGGTGACAAACCACTGGGAAGCTGGAAAGGGCTTAGAAAGCCACAGTACTTGAGCTAGTTTTATCATCGCTCTGTTAAGCAGCTGCTTACCCGTTAGAAGAACTCATCTTTAGTTGCATGTGATTTGGGGGACGTGAAGGTTGAGCCCTGCTGTTCTCATTATTTGAAGTTTCTGATTTTCTTTGGGTTATTAGGGTACAACACAGAGCATTTAATTCCCCTTATCAGCTCCTTTAGTTATCGTTTGATTGGAAGGACCCTTTTCAATTTTTTTCCATTTTCCTCTTTCTCATAGTTCATGGATTCTATTGTTTTATTAGTTCACTGGCCTTTCTGGGTCATTGCAGTCTAAGTATTCTGACTTTTATAAAGGTCTTGGTGACTAAATATTAGTGACCTCTATTCATCTTCCTTTTGCTTCTCCAAGGCAGAGCAGTTTGATTTTGAGCTGCTCTGTGTTACAGTATCAGCGAGTTCATCGCATGGGGAATCAAACCCCATTTCTTCTCCACAGATGAAGATGTCCATTCAGTACATTGAGCTGCAGAGTTTCTGCTTCGGTGTTTGGATAATAGGATCCTTGGAAAAGAGATGGAGAGAAACTAGCCTGTGGAGCTTCGCCAGCCTAACTAAAAGAATGCACCATTACACAACTGAAGGAACATTGCTGGATTCGTGGCAGTTCTAGGAAAGTCTAACAAGCTGAGCATGATTGACTTGAATTTTCATATTATATAACTGGAAATGGAAAAGTTACCATTAGCTGCATTAGAGAGCTTGTTATACCAACAGAAGCCTTTTTGGAAAATTCAGATTTTTATTGGTAGGCTGGTACTTTGAGGCATTCCTTCTAGGGCACCATCTATGAGGCACTTCCCTAGCTCAGACTCTGCCTGAAGGATGAATAGACATGTCCCTGTGGAGAATTTGAGGTTCCAAGGTTAGGAATGGATGCTGCCATAATCTGAACATTTTACACATCATATTTTGCCATTATCTGGGCAAGTCTTGTCAAATAGATGTGTAACATAGGAGCTTTCCCTTGCTCAATCTTGCTTTCTCCCTTGGATAACCCTCTGCCTCATTCGTTGCTCTCTGCTGCTCCACAAGTGAAGTGAGAAATGAGTTTTATAAGGAAAATAAGAGGTGTGACTTCAGGATGGAAGAGTTCTTGAGAAATACCTACAGGAACAAAGAGAAGCAAAAACTGGCAGAGCAACCTGAACTGCAGGTTTTGATAGCTGGGAAGTGCTGTATTTGGGAGACCATATTTTAGCAGGCTTTTTTTTTCCTTGTTTACTGTTGTAGTGTTTTTTTAAAAGGTGGGGGGAAGCAAAGGAACATCCCAAAATTTCAGAGTTCTACCTTCCTCCCGAAACCCTGCCTTGAAGCTCTTAAGGAGCGTCAGAGAACAACTATGGGAGATTTTATCCACAGTATGTAAAGTCTGGAAAATGGGAGTCTCTGAAAGTAGAAGCTGATAATGGAGTAAAACAGCTTTTCAGGTGTTGCTGCTGGCTGTATCTGATACATACCAAACTTACACTTTTAAGCAAGGGGAGATTTGAATGCTGCCCAAAAGTTGCTTCCATACTTAGAACCCTTTGCATCTCTAGCTGCAAATGGCCCACTGGCACCATGGGGAGGTCTTTAAATTGAAGGACCTTTCTCTAATAAAAGGTCTGTTTCACTGTAAAAGAGATAGTAAGGCTATAGCATCTTGAAGGGCAAGCTGATGAATGAGATATTATAATCTCAGTGTGTTCTTTTAGTGAAATATTTAAAAGTGGCTCACTCCTGGTGAATTACCTGCTGACCTGATCCTCGAGCAGCCTTATTAAATAGTTGCCTGTTGTAACATTCTTTGTAAAGTTAAAGCGTGTCCCACTGGACTAGGCACTATTTCAGATATCCCCAGTATAACAAAACATCTTTATGTAGTAATAGTGCAAACCAATGGCTCTCGTGGGTGCTTTCATAATGAGGTTTTATGGTGGCTGTTCTCTGATCCCTTTTCTCCTTTTGCCAGTGTATCAAATTTACTCAATTCCTCTCCATATTCATAGAGCTTAACAGATTTGCTCTTCGAACTCCTCCAATGTTCCAAACATCAACACTTCTGATACAGAATGGGTTTATCAAAACAAACAGTGGCAGAAAATAAGGGTATCTTTGCACAGCAAAGTGCTTGGGCTGCAGTGGCTTAATGAGCCACTGGAGCCATGTCTGTACTCTTTGCCCTGAGCGAAGGCAAAAATGAAAGGAGTTAGTTTAAAATCTTAAAACTTTTGCTGTTTAAAAGCTTGACTTCTGCTTGAGTACTGGGGTGCTCTGTTGCATGGCACACAGTAACTTGATTTCTTCTAGTCATCTGTCTACAACATATTTTTAAATATTTCTGTTTGCCATATGGTGGTCAGCAGCTGCCCTTGCTGGTGCTACTTGAGGTCTGTGGTGCTGTTACAGCAGCAGAACTTAACGGGGCTGTGAGCAGCACCTGAACAAACAACTGCACTTGTGCCTTGTGCTTTGGAACTGTATTCCTTGGATATTCTTGGGTGGAGTGGAAGAAATCTTAAACTCCTTTGATGTCTTCCCTGCCCTCATATCTAACTACATATTTTTTGATAGTTTTCCCTCAGGAGTTCCTTATTTTAAATGCATTTTACAAATACACGTTCAAATAAGTCTGACACTATTAATTTTTGTAGTCTAGTTATTTTGTATTGCTGACCATCCCCTTGGTACTTGAACTTCTTCCTACAGACAGTATTCACTATACCTCAAGAACTTGTGCTCTCTCCTCACTGAAGTAGAAAGCGTGGTTGGGTTAAAACCTTCTGCTTTTTCTCCCTTGACTCATATGCCTTGTCCCAGTTTGACTTGGTTTGATTTTATTTGGATGCATCCAGGCAGGAAGAAACAGAGGTGTCAGAGACTGCCAGTTTTGGTTTTGTGATTTGCAGCAGTCAGGTTTGCCAAACCCCATCTTTGTGCAGCAAATGGTGAGAGCTGATGGTCTGGTCCACAGCTGAGCAATGGGCCAACAGGTATTGGTCTAAGCTGGTGAATCTCTGTGAATTCCCTGGGAGCCTTCTGTCTTTGACATGGGCCACCTTCATCTCTGCATGCTACAGGCTCATCTATCAAAAAAAAAAAAAAGAAAAAGGTGAGGATTGAGAAAACAACCCGTCCTAAGTTACCACACTCTCTGTTAACAGGAGCCTGTTATGGCCGGGTGCAATGATTGACCTTCTGCATATCCTTCCACAGTTTATCTCAATCCTGACAATTGTTTCTGCCCTCTGAGGAGGTATTTGGTTAGGTGTTAGCTGAATGTCGAGAAAAAGAGGGTAAAAAGATAAATTTCAAAATACTACATGAAGCAACAGCAAGGAATAATCCTGGTATCTGGAAAAATGCTGCAGGAGCTGGTGTGGATGCTCCTTTGGTCTCTGCTGCTGTTTGACACAGCTACAGACTGCCCAAACTATATGCAGCAGTAGGGCTTAAAAGGTTCCTGTGTTCAAAGCTTCTCTAGCTTAAAGTTTTATTAAAAAAGGTCTGTTGGTCTCTGCTTGCAAGCCCATACATCCCACACCGTGCTGGCTGTGAGGTCCGATACCATCTCAGTAATTAAGTGCCAGCATCCTACAGCACAGTGGGTTTAAAAGGCTGTCAGCAGCTTAAATGCCACCTGATATAAAATTTATCAGTCTAACTTTTCAACATTCTGCAGCTGACCCCCAGTAACAATGACCATGGCAAGTTATTTGTAGACGGTGCCAGCTGCACCCTCACTGCTTGGCTGCTTTAATTGCTGATCTCTAATCTTCCTCAAAAAGGTGGGAGTGCAGGAGAAGAAAGGCAGCACTACACTTACTGTAGGTTTTTTGCCCAGCTGCCATCAGTCCATTCTCTGGGAGACTTTTTGATTTTTCAGTGCATCAGGCTGTGCTGGGCCCCCAGGGCAGTGGTCAGTGCCCAGAACCCTCACAGCACTTCCAGGTGTGGTGATTCCATCACTGCCCTGGGCAGCCTGTTCCAATGGCTGGCTACCCTTTCAGCGAAGAACTTGTTCCTAATATCTAATTAGAGTTCCTCATATTCCCCCAAAATGCAAATAATGGTGAGGATTTATCCCTCTGCCTTATTTTCTCCCATTGTAAGTTGAGGCTAATGATACGCTCCTTTTTTAAAGCTCTTTGGGATCGTTGGATGAAAAGCACTATGTAATTATTAAAATGCAGCTTTTATGGTGCTGCCTTTAGAAGGAAGGGGGAAAATATATTCACTTGGCAAAATATTGTGTTGTAGATGCAGCTTTGGAAATCTGACTTTCATTGTTAAAGCTAAAATTAAAAAGGATTGTTCCACTGCAGAGCATCGTGCTAAAACCAGGCCTGTGTTGAGGCTGCATAGAAGCTTTGTGTGCCACTGGAAATGTATAAAAAGAAAGAAGAGCAAACTGAAACAAAAGAAGGGCTGGTCAAAAATAGAATTAAGTAAAGCCAGGGATGGCTGTGAGTGCCACTTGTGTCTTTGGGACTCAGAGTTGCTTAGGCAATGTAACATCAAGTTCTCAGCAGTGTAGATGCTTCTGGCCACATCATTTTCATGGCCATTAAGTTCAAATGTTTGTCTGTTTCCTGAGATGAAAGGAGTGAGAGCTCTCTCAAAAAAAGAAGCCTGCAAATTCTAAAGCAGCAGTGCTGCAAGCAATTTGTCTCGGAATTTTACCTCAAAATACCATTTTTACCTACTTTGAACAGTGCAGAGGCTGATATGAATGCCTCATTTTTTTGTCTCAAGATTGTTTTCCCAGAAAATACCTCTCAAAATATTTATTTTTTGGTAAATACATGTGTTTAATTATAGATAAAGGCTAATTTGTGCAGCTGAGTTTTGTGCTGTCAAATGGAAGCTGAGTGGTTTAATACCAGAATGGGACTTCACATTTAAATCATGCCTATGTGCTTTTTTTTTTTACAATAGATTCAGTAGCTAATCATCACCTAAATTGGCTTTTCTAAATAACGAGCCATGTTAGATAGTCTAATGACTTACTTGGAAAGTAAGTATTACAGTCTTGACTCACAGTATTACAGTGGGTCAAGACTGAAATATTGAAGTTAAAAAGAAGACAGAAAATAATGCCCCATTTGTCTGCCCATGTGCACTCAGCCTTGCTGATGTATTTGCTGATCACCAGAATGCTGGAATGTTTGAAGAATTCTATTAATTCACTGAAAATCTCAAAAAAATGTAATGAAAACTAGCAAGTATGTAATTTTTTTTGCAGCAACATCCAAACTGCAGGGTGGAATCTTGCTGAAAACACCACAGGGTGTTCTCAATACTCAGACCTTAATTCCAGTAAAAGCCCACCTGCGTGCACAAAATGAGAAGGATAAACTCATGGCATTGTCACCACGATGGGATCATCAAAATCATGGAAAGAAAAAGCTGTGCAAGTCAATGCTTTCATTCTCAAAATCAATAAAAGCAGAGCGTTTCTGGGGGGAAGTCTGATTTCCAATGCATTAGGCCAAGTTGTTCATGCCCACCATTTATTTTTTTCTTTGCAATATCAGATGTGGCAACAGCAAACAGCTCTGTCCATCACCCAGCTGGAAGAAACTAATGCACTGCAATACACAGCTAGTATTCATATGGTCAGCCACATGATAATGATTTAAATGATCATAAAGCTGTTATTTTTATAATACAGAATTAAAAAAAAAAATTATTTAGTAGGCTTACTAGTTGCCAAACTTTTCAGAATTCTTCTGCTGTGGAGATCTTTAGAAGTTCCTGTAAAATCTGTGTTATTTGTAAGCCCAGATGAAAATGTTCAACTAAATATGACCCAAATCAGTTAAATGATTTGCAAGTTACAGAACTCCGGCCAAAAGTCCTGCTTTTGCCAAAAAAAAAAAATTAATTTGTATGTAGGTTTACTTGTAGTTAATTTTTAATGTAGACAGGTGTCTTTTTGGTGTTTCAAACCTGTCTTTTATTGGGCAGGGCATACTGAAAAATGGAATAGCTACGCAGAGCTTGTGGAAACTTGTTTTGGAAAGAACAGAGCTGCAATTTTAGCCCTTAGTATTTTTCCAGTGCCCTTACAAATGCCTTTATGTGGAGAACCAAAGGGAAAATGTTGACTTTACAGCCCTGATGCATTCCAGGTATGAGTTTTCCAACTATAAATTGTCTGAATTCACTTCTGGTTTTGGAGTTTGAGAAGGAGCAGTTGTGTTCTCTGGGTAGGACAGAGAGCACTTGCCTGTGACCGGGTCCTGTTGATCCAGTGGTGAGCTTTGGGTCGGGGCTTTGTTACGTTTTTGTGGCTGTGGATGAAGCTTTTGGAGGAGGAGCAGTTTCAGCTCTGGTGTTGCTGTACAGTGGACACTCACCAGCCTTTAAGTTCAGTTTTAGCCACTTGCTATCCAATTTCCTGAGTTGTTCCAGGAGATGAGCATCCTCTGACTTGCACGTTAATCAGTCACTTAATTTTTAAAGTGTGCTCATCACTTGGGTTTTAATTTGCTTATTTGTTGTGTTCCTAATTTGATGGGAAATGCTTCTTTGAGGTATACATGTGGTTATTTGTGTAAGGAACTGCTGCACTGACCCCTCAGGACAGCACTCCTCACTCTGGAATTACTTCAGCCTTGTAAATAGGAATTTGCATTACACAAGCTAGAGATTTAAAGGAGCCAAGACAGACTCCTCTTGCCTCTCTTGAAATGATTACGTATCTTGACTTCATTTTAAAGCATTACTACATACAAGCTAGGTCCTGACAAACTTCTGGAAGAATGGGATTGGATTCTTCCAGTCTTTGAGACATCCAAATGCTTTAAATATCATCTTAAAAGGTGTTGTGTTGTTAAAGTGGAAGTTACAGCCATGGTGGAGGAATTATTAGGTGAAACATTCTTTGCTTGTCTAGAGACATCAGTCTGTATTACAAGAGTGGTGTTGTCATGTGGCAAAGATTCTTTCTTTTGCATTGTTCTAAACTTGAGTTGTAACAGGAAAAAATCCTCCTGCATCACAAGAGAGGCCATCTTCTAGTTTAACCTTCTCAGCTGGCATAAATCACTGCAGCTTTTTTAATGTCAGGTCACAGGCTTGGATAAGCATATTTATTCATATCAAGCCACTGAATATTTTGAGGTTCATCTATGACTAACTGAAAGTCTTTAAAAATAGACCAAACATCAGAAAGCTCTTGAAATGTTTTGTGATATAAAGTCTACTTCAAATAAATGGGGTGGCCTCAATGGCCTCTTACATCTGGTTCATTTTAATGGATTTTTATCCTCTTTTCTTTCCCTGATGAAGCCAAATGCAGCTCACCTCTGGCATGAGGTCAGATGAGTGCTTGATGAGATTTGCTAATGTCCCTGGTTATAATAACAGCCATGGGCCCACCTGACGTAAAAGGCTCCTTTGCACTTATCCCTGCACATCCAGGTCACCTGCTCCTCTGGGGATGGGCTGGGGGACACTCTGGGCTCTCTGACACGTAACTGGGCATCTTACTATCAACCATATAAAGAATGAGGTTTGGTATGTGAGTAACTGTTGCCTGTTGAAAGCTTCTAATAAAAACAAAGGGATGGGCCCCAAGATCCAGTACAGAACAGCTTTGTAGATGAGGCTTCCCGTTAATTCAGGATCTTCCCCAGGATTAAGAATGCCAGTCCTCTCCTGAGATAATTTTGAAGATCCCCATTGATGGGCTTTCAGTTGTTGAGATGGTGGTTTGCTTTTGCTTATATTGGGACGCTGCTTAAATAAGGCTTGTGGTAATGGATCTTGGATCGGAGCTTTTAGGTTCTGTGTTTTGTTTTAATAGAAATCACCACCAGTTTGGCCAATGGTTAATTCACATGATTGGGGTGCAAGACAGAAAGGAGACACATTCTGACAGTTTCACTTGAGTCCAGGTCCACTGGCCTGTAGAGGTCCCAGAAAATTAAGATGTTACTTTT
>WEKY01051226.1:341225-379668 GCA_013390045.1 Picathartes gymnocephalus
AAAGGGATGAAAAGGTTCCTCTTAAGTTCAGTTATGTTGTTTTAATGATATGAATGGTTTGGTAGGGCAGACAGTTTGAAGTGGTAATTGAATTCAAGAATGTTATTGAGTCTTACACTAGGCAAGTAGATTAGGGACCACACATGTGGGCTTGAAAAAATTTAGTTTTTAAAGTCTTGTTATGTAAGGGGGCACAAAACAAGTAGAAGACTTAGGGCCACATTCACAGCTGGCATAGATCAGCACAGCACCATGGATTTCAGGGTGGCAACACCAATTTCTGCTGGTTGAGATCCTGGCCTTTAATCTGTTATCAATCTAATAAAATCGAGCTGCTCTAATTACCACCATGTCAGTCAGAAATATGTTTGCCTGAAATGATAAAGCTGAGTTGGATCCTGGAGCCCACACAAGTCAGCAAACACTGTGCAAATCTGAGTGAAACCATTTGTTTGCCCACTTAAGGAGAGGTTGTCCACGGTCATGGTATGTGTGGAAAGGCAGCGGGGGAGTGAGAGGAACAACTGAAACATATGGCCCAAGTGAGCTTTCTCTTTATTCCAATGCATCAGGAGAAGACAAGCTGCTGAACCGATGAGAAACCTTCCTTATATACCATATTTCAAGATTAAAACTGGGAGAAATTCAGTACCAGTGATCTCACATCTATGTTTGACTAAAGGTACAGAAAACCATTAAACTGAAAGCAGAGGAAAGAAGTCCCCAGGCCCAACCTCCCCTAATCCATAATAGCTGCATCATTATGTAAAAGAAAACAGCAATTTCCCCACCAATGTGTCCATAAATGGAAACCTTATCAATACCTCCAGATGCTCCCTGGCTTTATGGCACTGTTAACTTTAATTGTGCTGATACAATGGGTTGTATTTGTATGGAACAAGGTCTTTTCAGGATCGGGTTTGGGGAGCGTGCAGGCACAGGAGAGGGGTTACATACATTGAGACATGCTTTTCACTGTACCTTAACTTAATTTGGACTTCATGTTTCTTGAATAAAAATGTGGAAGTGGCATTTTTGCAGTGTCCATGACCTCCTGAGAGGTCAAGATTGAGAACTTTATTGCAGCTGCACTTGCTGCAACTTAATGCTCTTGCAGTGGCAGTTAATTTAGTTTTTAGTAAGGAACATTGGATTATTATTTAACATGAACATAGGAGTTATAATTTTGAGCTATAATCCTTGGGCTGCTTCTCCCTGAGTCAATGGAAAGAACTTTTACCTTTAGTTTCTGGATGAGCAGAGATCAACTTCCACTGGGTCTGAAAATCCCATTTTGTGGTGAATCCAGGGAGAATCTTGGTGTCTGTTCTTGAAGTCTTGTATCAGCGAGGCCCTTCCACCCCCCAAACCTAATGTTTGCAGGTTTTATCAGCTGTCCTACCAGGACAAATTCATCTTGCCCATTCCTGTCATTAATTCAAAACATCTGCTTTATTTTGTAAAATGTAGCTACACACCGGTGTTGATTTACCAGTAAGATTTGACAATATAAACTAGAAAAAAAAATGCATCACTATTCTCTTCTTGCCTCTCCTCCAGAAAACTCAGACACCTACAGGGTTTTCTGACTTCCAAACAAAGATACTGCCTCAGAGCCAGGAATGAAAAATACACAGATTTTGTCATCTTATCATCTTTTTTTAGCTACATGTGTAAATAAAGATACCAGTATGACAACCAGTGACTAAGTGCAGCTCTCTGTGAGTAACACCAAGAGGCTGTGCCCTAGCTTTGCTTTGGCAGGACCTTCTGAAAAGTCCCCAATGAAGAATGCAAAAACCAGAAAAATTGTCGTCGTTACATGGTTGATATCCCAAGGCAGAGGCAGCAACCTTACTTTCAGTGCAAGGGAACAATAGTTGTGACTGGCTTTGTAAGACAGGCAGGGCTTTAAGAGCACGCCTTCCAAAAGATGCAGGTGTTTTGCAAGATACATGGATAGGGGTTTTTTTCCCCCAAATTCTTCTTTGGTTTAAGGTAGTGCTCCTGTGTCTGGAACTGTTGCTAAACAGGATGATATCAGAGGAATTGCCCTTCATGTAATATAAAATAAAAGTGAATCTCTTCTGCATTGAGGGGGTTGGGGTTTTTTTTGGGGGCTTTCACCTGAGACAGCTTTTTCTCTGCATCATATACATCATACTTATGCTATATTACTTATGCATTTTTGGAAATTGATGGAGTGCTAGCATTGGCGAACAGCTCTCAACAATCCCAGCACTATCACCTGCTGACTCCTTCCTGGTGTTGTGTTCTTCCATCAGGTACTCTGCTGAGTGTTTTTATCTGTTTTTAATGTTGCCTGTCTGAAGTGATGGTTGCTGTCTGCAGTCTAGTCCTACGTCAGTCCTGGTTGAGTCTATATGTATAAATATAATGTATATATTTATTTTTCCATTATTTTGAAAGAGTCTTGAAAGTGTTTCTAGGAAGTGCGTAGCTCTCTGCTTTTCTTTCTCTGGGTGAAGTATTCCCTTTTATTACCATAAGAAAATCTTTACCTCTTCTCCATTACCGTGTCATTTAGTCATCATAGGCAGATGAGTTTATCTTCTAAAAAGTGCCTTTAAGATGTTAAAGCGGTAGCATTACAATTTAAAATCCTTCTGACACTGCCTGTTCCACTGGAGTACTAAATCTTGTCTTCAGTGTGAATGGAAATCAAATAAAGCTTTCACTTGCTTGACAATTGTTGCAAAATAGAAGAAAATGTTCAGGCTTTCATATAGTAATGACTGTGTCGTCTCAGTGCAGTTCAAAGAGCAAACCCATTTATGCACATAGACAACGTTTACTTTTGAGATCCATCGTTATTTCTGAGACTTCTGTGGCAAAAAAATTAACAAGGGATTTTGTAGTTACCATGCTGTTTGCCACAGTGTCACTTAAATGATCTTGCTCATTCAGATTCTGAAAAAGAAAAGAAAACTGCATCGTCAAAAAACCCGAAAACGTTAGGAACTGATAGACCAGAAACAAACTGAAGGGTTTGGGGTTTTTTTTGTCTTCTATGCATGATGGTATAGCTGTTATCTGCAGAGTGCCATGTAGGAGGGAAGAAAGAAATAGTTTATCTGTAGTTTCATCTCCAAAGTACCAAAGAGTGAAAAAAAAGTAAAGTGAAAGCTGTACAGCAGATGAAGCAAGAGCTTCATAAAAGCAAGATCTCTCTCCTTGCATCACAGACTTGAAAACAGGAAAATTTTATGGTTCAAGTGCCATCATCAGCGTTGCAAGTGTCACATGTACTTTTTCTTCAGGTAAACAAAAAGCTAATAAGTCTGCATGCTCATTACTTCTGTAATATGCACTGATGGAGAGGGGATAATAATAGTTCTTTACTCTTCATGTTTTTTTCTCCTGTAATTTCTGAAATCTGGGTTTCCTTAGGGTGTTGTGTTTGAGTACAGGTAATCGATGCTGCAAACAGCCCAGGCCAGGCTCTGTGGTAACAGAGGAACAACTGCCTGGTATGATTTGCCTTTTTAATTATCCCTTCAGTCATGGGTGCTCAGCATTTGTAATAGCAATTGATACAGTCATCAAGGCATAACGAGGAATCATTGAGTAGCGTGAAATTCATCAAGTTTATTTAGCCTCTGTGACCCTTGGAGAAAAAAATCTGGTTTTTAATTAATTATTGTATCCATGATAGTTAAGGTGAAGCAGGATAAGAGAAACTGACTTCTGACATGAGCTGCTGTCTTGTCTCAGCCTCTCTCTGCCAGGACAGAGCAAGCCTAGTCAGCCATGTAATGAGTATTTTATGGGGTACAGGTGAACTAAAGGGACTTGATAGGAGTTTCCACTCTCCGTGTGCCATGGGAATGAATAGGGGCTGCTGAGCCCGCTCAGATTTGGGGGCAAGCTGACAATTTTCAAACCCAAAGGAATGTCTCTTGCCTTCTGCCTGTGCTTATCATCCTTGCAAAGCTGAGCTTCTGCTCTTGCTTTATCTGTACACGTATTAATCATCTACATCCCACTCCCACCAACTCTGGTATCCGCCTGTACCTTTGAGCAGGACTTGTGGAAGCCGGCTGTCTGCTCTCCACAGAGTCTGCTGAAGCTGCAGCTCAGTCCTGCAGGTTGGTTCTTCTGTTCCTCCCATCCCACTTGTGTAAAATCCAGATCAGACCATGGTTTACAATATGGTATAGGGACCACTGACCTCTCAAGCTTCTGTTAGCAGATTCTGGGCTTCAGGTTCCAAAAAATGAAAATATCTCTTTGGGAATTAACACAAGAGTCCTAATGAATCCATATCTGTGTGTCCTTTCCTGTTTTTCCATTGCCTGAGTCAATTAGCCATATGCTAGTGTGGTGTATTTGTTGTTACTCGTGTGCGGCAACCTGGGACAATTTGTTTTTTAGACTTCAGCAAGGATCTTGTTTTCCTTCAAAGCCATTTCAGGATCCCTTCACAGAGACAAAAATAAAGTGAAGGGGTCAATTCCTACAGCAGTTATTTTGTAGTAGCTCTGTTGGATAAAACCAATTACTTACATGGCCAGTGAACTTGCACTGCTTGTTTGACTTGGGTTGCACTGTATGAAGTGAAACAAAAAACACATCCAGACTGCTTTGGAGTGGAAGAATTCTGCTATCAGTTCAATCTGTTTTCCTTGTTGTTGTTTCCATGTAATGAAAAGATAAATATGCAAACATATTTACTTCATTAATTTTAAACAGTGCCAGGGAAAAGGCTCTGTCTAGGGATTGTGGAAAAATATTGTGAAAATTAGCTCTACATATTTTGCTTTCAGTCAACTCTCTTAATTAGGATCAAAGTACTGCAATTTTTAAAAGTTCTCACTGTTCCTTCCCACACATTTTCATATTTCAAGAAGATGCAGTTAACTAAGTCTGAGACTGTCAGTAAAGCCCATGGGAATGAGGGTTCATGTACTAATAGCTGGGTACCAGCATCCCTGAGGCCTTTGAAAATGTCAGGATTAGCTGTGGAGGGAGGTCAGATTGGGTTGCCTGTCCCTTGGGTGGCCGCTGGGATGGAAATGGGGCAACTGTTTTCCCACCCATCCTCATTGCAGGGTGTTTGTGTGTGGTTTCATCTTCACTCTGATAAGACAAGTGCTGTGAGGTAGCTGTTTTACAGGTGTAAAACATATCTTTTTTTTCTTGACATGAGCAATTGGGTACTTGCAGGAGGAAGAAAACTGAGTTGGTACAAGGTACTGGTAGATTGTGGTTTTCCAAATGAGCTCAATACCCAATAAAGTCCTTAAGGTGGTTGTCTGAAAAGGAAACTGGGACACAGAAGGGTGATGTCCAGTCTCCAAAACCCTCTGCAGGCCATGGACAGAGCTGCCACACCAGAGCCACCACAAACAGGAGGTCCTCATGCTGTGTTTCATGTGCCTTTCCCTCTCAAGCATGATGACATTTCAATTTTAAGCAGGCACATAGTTATAAAAGGATGTTGATTCAGCTTAAAAATCGGGCTGAGATAAATAATTTACCTTTATTGGCACTGATAACACTTAAAATTCTAAATACTATTTTTCCCTGTGTTTCAAGGGGGATTCATGGCTGTAATTTATGTTGCTGTGTTGCTTTTTCTCAGTTCAGATGCAAGGCTTCTTAGTTTTGTGCTTTGATATATATTTTACTTCCCAGTTATTGTGCCTTGAAAGATCACAGCATTTGCCTTTAAAACATTGTGTGAACTTCTCTGGGTTCACTGCTGGATCTCCAGCATTGGCCTGTTAAGAGTTTCATATTTTAAATGCAAATGGTATGTAACTGTTTATAAATCTGACAAACGCCTATACAATGGGCATAGATCTGCCCTAATTTAATCACACTGGAAAAGTGGCAGGAGGTTTATTTTGCCCCCTCTGCAGAAGTGTCAGCTCTCTTCCCCCTGCTGAGAACCCTTGGCACTTTGCTGGTCCATTCTGAGTGAGAGAAACCTTGCCTTGTGCTTCCCAAGGGCTGGGTGAGTAATGGCACACATCAAACACACGTTTTCCCAGCTCCAGTGACTGACAGCAGCGTATCAGAACGGCTCACGGGTGAAGGATTGCTGCTACTTAGCTGTAGGTGCCTTGGAGCAGGAATTGGTCTCATTATTCTTTGCTACTACAGCATCTTCCTCAAAGTGCTCCTGGTCTGTAGCTTGGCTGTGAGACAAATCCTGCTGCGGGCCCTCACTGCTCTTGGCTGGGAAATGCAAGGGGCTGCAGCGGCACCAGGGGAGGGACAGAGGCACAGCCAGACTGGCCTTTTGCAATCCAGACCATGCAAATTCTGGCCTTGGTGCCAGAAATTGTCCTCTTTTGCATCTCTTGAAACGTCACATTTATTTGACCCGATCACGTGTTCCACCTCACGAATGGGTGACACTGTTGTCCCCTGCCTTTCTTGGGACGCTTGCTGGTGCTCTAATCTGGCTGGACGTGCATAGCAGCTACCAGCCTTCCCTTGTTTTTGCTTCCAACAACTGTCCCGGGTGTAGCTGCTGATACAAAGCACTGTTGTTTCTTGGTTTTTTTGGAGGGGAGGGGTGTGGAGTCTCTAGTGGCTTGATAGGGAGATGATTTTCTTGCGAAGTGCACAGCTGTTTGGTTAACTTCTTAGTAAAATTCCAAATCAATCCATTTCTGTCGTTGGGTGCAGCTGTAATGGGGCTGGTGTGTGTGGCATTAATCGTTGCAGATTTCTGCAGTGAGGCTGGGATGCATTTGTATTCAGGCAGAGGATTTCTAGGTGCAGGAGGAGATTTGAGGCTCATTCCAGATGCGTTATAAGCAGCGGGCCATGTGTGCATGCCTCCACCCACATCCCACTCCTGCATTCTCCTGGGCTGGAGAGCATGGCCAGGGCTCCCCAGAGGAGACACAGCCCCAGCTGACAGCATTTGGGAGCCACAGGTCCAAATCTCAGCCTTGTTTGGCTGCTTGATTTTCAGAAAATAACCTCCCTTCCTCTGTGTCCCTTTGTGGTCATCTTTTTTAAACAAGTAGGAATGCTGTTGTTTGGTTCTTGTATATTGAATTCCAGACCCTGTGCTCTATTTAAGGGCTGACTATTACTTGTTATTTCACCAAAGTGCAAACAGAAAGAATGAGCTCTATTTAGTCCTTGATGTTTGGTGGGAGAACTGGGGAAAATTACCTTTAGGTTGAAACAATAAAAGAAAGAATAAACACGTGTTGCATTTTTCTAACTAATAAAAATTAGACGTGGTTTCTAACCCTCAGCCTGATCTCTCTTTCATTCCAACTAATAAGAATACCTTCTATCACAGAATATTAATTTAAGACAGAATTAAAAGAACCAGTTTCAGGCAGGTCATCTGTCTGTCTGCAGTAACATGGGGTGGGTGTTAAGCCCGTGCCTTCTGAGCAGTTCAGGTGTGCTGAAGTGCAGTGGACAATGGCCAGGTGGGCTGGGTGGGCATGGGAGTCATTCAGATGCTTGGCAAGGAGAGGGGACATAGCAGAGGGGCTGGCTGCTGAGCTGGGCAGGTTTGGGTGGGCCAAATGGCACAAAGGAGCAGCAGAACCTCAGAGCTGCTGACAGGACGTGTCTTCTGGCAAGTGGCATTTGGTACACACAGCACAGCTTTGCAAAGCTCAGTCCTTGGCAGAGCCATACAGAAAGCCTGGTGGCATTGTACCCTAAACCTGCACTGTGGCCTTTCCTGAGCAAGGTGTGAAGTTGTAGCAGGAATTGAGGAGGGGGCAGTGGGAGAGCTCCCAAATGGGTCTGTGCTCAGCAGAGTATCCTCACACATGTCCAAAGGGTCACAAAATCCTGCTGAGAAGGAGAGATTCTCCCTGGCTGAGGAAATTCATGGGGCTTTCAGCAATGCAGCTTGGAGGCTGCAGTGTTTATGGGAAGAGAGCTGGCTCTCAGCTGGCAGGAGTGAGCCAAACTCACGCTGCTTGTGATCATGTAGGTCTGAAAGGGCAGAATATGCTGCGAGTGGATCACAAGGATTGCAAGTCGCTTTATTGTTATTGCTATTATTACTGTTGTTGTTGTTATTATTATTATTTTGTTCTTTGTTGAGCCCTGTGCAGATAAGTAGTTTGCTGCCAGGTGTCCTTGACTTACAAGGTGCATCACTCCAGTCTAAAATGAATGAGGTTGTGGAGCTGGTCTGACTGGACAGCTCACCTGGGCAGACTGGAAGCTGTGATCTGCATTGTGCTCGTTTAGGTTTAAGCCCGGTTTCCTACAGCTCAGCTTTGCAGTTAAAATGAAATAGATGAAAATTGAATAAATTGCATCAAGTGGGTCCTTTGATGTCAATCAGCTGCATGTCTGAGTGAGTCTGGCTCACGTTAGCAGTACATCAGGAGGAGCAGATGTGAGCAGGTGGCATTCCCATGGGTCCGTGGATGGAGGAGCTTCTAGTGTGTGACAAAGTGAGTTGTGGCTGTCAGTTTCTAAATGCTTGTTTTATTCTTCTGTTTGTTTATTTTTAAAGACATGAAGATGGGGGAGGGTTGAGGCTTTGTATTCTTCTATATTTGTCAGCTCCTGTCTTTCTAAAAATGTCAGACTTAAATTTTACTGTTTCAGTATTGCAGAAAAATATTTTATCCCAATCATTTTGTCTGCACAGTTTTCCCTAGAGTTTGCATCACCTAGTTTTTGTTTCAAATTATCCTTTACTTAGGCCAGTAAAGAAATATCAAGGACCACAGAATTGCAACTGTGGTAGATCTGTACAGCTCCCTCAGTGGGGAGCAGCCAAGTGCTGGGCTGTTGCTGTGAATGGTGCACATGCATCCTTATCCTGCCAGACCATGAAGCCAGACATAATTTTCCAGTCTTAGAACACTGAATCAATGCTAGGAAGTGATGTCAGGCACAGGAAAGTACAAACCTCCCTCCCACAGCAGACATTTTTAGAAGTTCCCCTGGGGTCTCGAGGGCTCCAGGGAATGGTCTCTTGGCTCTGTGCTTCTTTGCTCTCATGCTCTCCTGAACATTTCCAATGTTTCCATCTTCTCCTGTCCAAAATCAGCATCGCTGTGCTTAGCACTCAGCTCTTCCAAAGTTTCAACCCAGTTGCTTGTGGTCCATCCCCTTATGGTCCATCTGAGCCCAGATGCCTTTTCCCCTCACCCTTGCACAAATCTGTGTGGCTGCGCTGGCAGCGAGGCCTCTTCCCTCCCTGAGCCTTCGTGGCATGGCTTCACACGCAGGTATCAATTTCTGTACCACTGGTGTCAGCTTTCCTGATGTTAAAGCGATGTTAAGCACCATTAACATAATCACACATGTCACTGGCACTGAACATACCTTCAGAGGTGCCCCAGCCAGTGCAATGTGAGCTGCCCTCCAGCTAGGCAGAACAAAAGGTTGTGTGTTAACAATATTAATGGCTGCACTAAACCACTGCAGATGAAATCAGGCTTACTTTTAATCAGTCTTCAGGGGTTTCATGTGCTGAGGCTGTTTGTTTATAGTGGAGGCCAGGTTGTGCCAGAATCTGTTAAGCACAGGGAAAATGATCAGTCCATTTTTTTGCTCATTCCTAACGTGAGAAAAGGAGACACTCCATGGCAGGGAAACAAGCTGAAATGATACTTTGCAGAGCATCTCTTAGGCTGAGTGAGGCTGGGATACAGCGATATACACCGTGATGAATCTGTAAAAGATCCTTTTAACATCATTGATTCTACTTGCATCTATAAATATCAAAACTAAATGTGTCTGTGGGTTCTCTGGGGGAGTCCTCAGCCTCTTCAGGGGGCTCTGTCTCATAAGGGCAAGAAAGGAATTGTCAGGTATAGATAAATACAGCATCTCATAATTTGCTTGTGGGTTGTATATTGGTAAAATATTAGTCATTGACCACTTGCTTGGGTGAAACGCTTCCATGATTCAATACAAAAGGCAGTGTTTCCTTTAATAGAAAGTTTATTTCATTAGGAGGGTTATTTTCTTGCTGTTCTGTCAATATTAAAAGTGTCATTTCCTATATATCAACTGTAATCTCTTAACTGTGATACTTTTTTGGTATGAAGGATGCCTTTTAAACATTATTTTTATTATACAGATCCATAGAGAAGTTTAAAAACGAGAAGTTTATTTTTGTAGCATTGTAAGAATTCACATGCTTCTGCTCTTGCAAAACAAACAAAAATTCATATTGGAATGTACAAGTGTACCAGAGTCCAAGTCAAAGATTCATACTGATATTTTTCAAAACTAGACATTTTCAATATCTGTATTCAGTATATTTCTATTTATCTGTTAAAAAATGCTGTTCAGAGAAACTACAATATGTGCTCCCAGACATTCTATGTAAGAGCAAGAAGGAATATCAGAATAGTGCGGGTTGGGTTTTGTTTTGTTTGTTGTTTGGGTTTTTTTAAGCTGATAATAGTTCTGCAATTTTATCTGCCTGTGCTCAGTACCAGAGGAACTAACTGAAATTTTAGGCCTGGTTTTATGGAGTGCAGATTAAATATCTGTTCCTAAAATCGATGACCATTAAGAAAAATCAGCGCATAACAATGCTCATAGTTGATTACACTTTGCAGATGACAGTGAATATTGCTGTTCAGAATCGTGCCCTCTTCATGTACCTTTGTGTAGTACTCTGAAAAAAGCCAGATTTGCTCTCCGAGGACACACAGACACACACCCACCCATGGATTCCTTGCTTAGCAGGAGTATGGATGTGAAGGACCAGCTTACAGGTGAAGCAATGACCTGAGATCTTATGACCTTTGTCTATACTACACTGATCGGGCTTTTACATTATTCCTTCCTCTCCTGTCTGCCTGAAATAAATAAATATAGTGAAGTAAGTGTCAAATTAGAGCCTGAGAGAAGTTGGAAACCGACCAGTTGTGCTTCCAGCCAACTTCAAAGAGTGAGGTTGTTTTTTCCTTCCTTCTGCAACACAGAATCTTGTGGATATGGGCTCCAACTGTTCCGCTGAAGTTAAGGTTTTAGGCTGCTTTAAGATTGCCTCTGTTTTTCTCCTCCCTTTGTTTCTTTCTACAGAGTCTTGGCCAGCCCCAGGACTACCCGGTGATCATTAGCATTTCAGCAGGAGACAGTGAATGGAGAGGCACATGCGTCACCTGTTCCACGGTGACACTGCAGCCATCGCTGCTCTGCGGGGGTGCTTCAGCCATGCAGAGCATCAGGGGGCTGAGCTTCCTGGAGAGAAAGATCTGGGGATGTTTTTTAAGAACTAAATTGCATTCCCTTAACAAGTGATCAAATATCCGGGTAGAAAAATGTCTTATAAATCATTTCATCCTGCTTCAAAGTATTTTTAAAGAAATACTAAGTTAAATCCTAGCAATACACTAAGATGTCTTTTAGGAATCAAATGTGACAGCAAAGAATGGACTTTCATTTTCACCTATTCAAAGTGATGAATTGGACCTTTTTTTTTTTTCTCCTAATGTTCCACATCCTGCTGCCATCAAGGACAATGACAAACCCCTCTTGACTATAATGGGGAACGTTTTGGCTTTTTATCAGGACTAAATTCTAATTAAGCCTGAAAAAATAGGTCTTCAGCCAACCATACTTTGCCGCGCAAGTGTCACATCTGGCCCGCATATCTTTATATTGTGCATATTCAGTCTCCTGTTGCTGCTGGAATTCTCACCGGCTTTGCCCCATGCTTTGGGCACCTGGAGTTGCTCTGAGATGCTGAGCAGTGGATCTTGCTGAAAAGCTGTGGGAAGGGGAGGATGTTCACACTCTGGAGAGGTGCCAGCTGATCACCAGGGGGCTGCAGCATCCCTCACCTCTCTCACACATTGATTCTGCTCGTATTGGCCCAACAGAACATGTGAGAAGTCCTTCCTTTCCACTCCTTGGAACTACAGCTATCCCCCCCACCCTTGGGTGGTGTTCCTCACCCTTCCCAGACCGTGTGCAGCCCTCAGTGTGCTGCCCTGGCTGCTTGCACACCCCTGTGAGCAGCACCTGTAGCTTTGATGGCACCATTGACTGCCCTTCCCTGGGATCGTGGATCTTACTTCCCTGTGGGATGAGGGACAGTGATGTGCCGAGTTTATTAAATCCTCTGGAATGCAATCCTGCAGTGGCTTCAATCCCGCCTCCTGCTTCCTCTCACTTTTCAGGCAGGAGAGGTAATGAGTGAGCAGAGAGGAGCGGAGGGGCAGTACCAAACCTTCTGTTCAGACAGGAGCAAATTAAAGATAACAATGCATTGCTGAGGCTGGGGTTTTCGGGCAGGCAGAAGAACAGCGTTACCTTTCCCGGCTGCCAAAGGCGCTGCTCTCTCCCGGCTCATCCAGTTCATGGATTTTTTGTTTCATTTCTTCCCCTGACTTTGAAATTAATTTATAACCCTTTCCAAGAGCTTTCTACACTTCAGTCTTACATTTGTTGAGATGTTTCTTACTTCCTACAGTCAAATTTGGATGGTGGTCCTGATTAAAGTGTCATTTGCTTTCGGGTATTACCAGCCTTACAACATTAGGAAGGTGGGAATGGCATAGGAAGCATAAGGTTTGTTTCTTTATTATTCTTTTTCCTTCCTCTGCCTTTTATTATCTTTTCTCTTTTCTTAAGCCTGTGAGGAATTTCGGGAGTAAGTTCAAACTTCTCTTTCAGAGCCATAAAGTTCCTTTCCCGTTTCGGAAAAGGAAGAAGGTTTTATGGAGTTTTGTGTTTGTGGTTTGTGTGTGACGGCTCCAGGAGGCAGGATTTTAACCCAACTACACAGCTGGGTGATCTGATGCCACAGTGTGTTTCTATTAACCCATTTTTGGGTAAACCTGCTTTTATTCAACACCTTATCGGTGTTTACCTTTGTTCAATGTGGATGGCTTACACTTAACTTCTAGTTCAGTGCAAATGCTAACACGAAGTAGGCAGCCATCAGGGATCAGCCAGATTGTTTGGAGAACTCTTCCAATTAACTGTGTTACTTTGCAAAGAGAGAGTTTAGATAACCAAGAGAAGCTGCATTTTATAGGATATATATCTATATATGTATGTGTGTGTGTTTATTTATAGCTCCATATGCATATTGCTTCCTGTGTTGGAGGGGACAAAGAAGGACACTGTTAGTCCTAAAGATATACTGGAGTGCAGGGGGAGAGAAAAGGGCTTCGTTCTTCTCTTCTTTGAGCAATGACAGAAGAATGGAATGACTTTCGTAAATGTTTCTTCTTCATGTTTGACCCTATGGGTCCCACACATGAGTGTATTTCAGAGGAGCATGCCTCCAGTGTGCTGTGTCCACCAGCTTTGCTCCCCACTCCCAAGGATGGCACAGTGGGTACTTTTTTTCAGTGTGTGTTTGTGTGGTAATTCCTATATGAATATTTTAAATGGTTTATGGTGGGGAAAGGAGGAGAAACAAAGGGCTTATAACATTTTCTTCTTTAAAACAACAAAATGGAAATCAGTGGCTTTGTACAGATCAAGAATGCGCTGACTGTGGTCAGCCTGAGCTCTCTCCAGGAATGTATCAGGTTTGATCCAGGATCTCTGTCTGATGCTTTGTGCTTGTTAGAAGTCTGAATGGCACTTCATTTCGGAGTGACACTTCATTTTCAGAACCGACTTGATTAGGAAGATATTACCCATCTTCAAATCTTTGCGTTCAGTTTTTTTTTTCTTTTTTCTTTTTTCCTCCTTGGTTGGGAGAGGGACAAAAAAAAAGAAGGGGGGGGGTGGGTGAAGGAAGGGGGCGAGGGAAGGAAAAAGAAAGCTTTTCCCTTTAAAGTAAACCCTTTCTTAGGCTTAGCCTTTTTACCCAGACTGGGGCAAAGCGAGAGGTCCAGCGAGCTGATTGTCAGGATCATGTGGTGCGTGCTGTGGGTGCTGTGAGAGCCGTGTTTATCCAGGGCCATGTGGAGGTGGGCGGGTGCCTTCCCGGGGACAGGGGGACAGGAGAAGCTGGGCTCCTGCAGCAGCCACGCCGTGAATAGCCCACATTGACTGAACTGTCTAACCGGACTAATTTGCTGTGCCTGTGGGCTTGATAAAAGAAGCAGCTGCTGGAAAGGGCTCGCTCAGATGCATGTAGATGAGGCTGTGGACTGCCAGAAGGATCCAGGCAGAATTTTTTCCTTCCTTGCTGCATTTCTGCTGGAATCCCTACCTCCGGCTCCCGTGAAGTTGCATTGATCAGGTAAACTGTTTTAGTTGTTCCCTGCGTTTGGTGCCGGCTGGCCCGCGGGATGGAGAGCGGGATGAGCGGGCTGTGCTGCAGGGGTGGCAGGAACAGCTCCCTTTGGAGCAGACACACATTTTCACTGCTCCCCTGCAAGCTGGCAGTCGTGAGGCTTTGAAAATTGTGCAGCCATGTTACACAGCCACAATTATTTCCCTTTCTCCCCCTCTCCTCCCCATTTAATTTTGCTGTGAATGAGGCTAAGTCTGGTATTTCTCGCTTGCATCTGTCGATGCACCAGCCAGCCATGTTTTTCATATGATTATGTGCCGTGCGGCTCTTGCTGGGAATGCAAAGATGTTCGCTGTCCTTTTGGAGTCAAGCCCTTTACGTCTTCTCCTGGGAGGGAAAAAAAAAGGAAAATATCTGTAGCATGCTGTATGGATTTCTGCGAGCGCTGGGGACGCGGGCTCGTTTGGAAGCAGGGGAGAGATGAGAGCTGAAGGCTCCCCACGTCCCCTCACCCACCAAATTTGATGTTTTTGTATTAAAATAGGTGTTGTCCCATGTCATCTCCCCCCAGTCCCTACCCCCTCCCACATTTGCATCTATTTTTAAGTGTTGATTAAATAAAGCTATGGCTCAGCTGGAGAAAATGAAGAAGAAAAAAGGATGGCCTTTTGTGTGGAGATCTTTTGTGCGGCTCACCCGCCCCCCTACAGCTTCCCGGGGTAGTACCAGCAGCCTTTAGTTTAACTGGCTGCTGCCTGCAAGAACAGCTTTGCAGAATTTGGGGAAGGGGCGCGGGGGTGGGGGGCAGGGGGAGCTCCGATGTGTCNTGTCTGCTTGTAGCCTGAGAGAGATGTTAAATGGGATTGAGAATCTGCAGACTGGAAAACGCTGCACAATTTAACGGAAAGGGCATTACCTGCAGGGATTAACCCTATTTACTGACAGTCTCTTTCTGCTTCTTCACTTCACACTTGCTGTGTAATAGCTGTTGCGTTTCTGCAGCAAGAGCCTGGGTGCTTTGGAGCACAGGAGTGATTTTACCTGACACATTTGAGAAATGCCCTGTAAATGCCTTAAAACCCGAGTGTTCCATTTCTCCTCGAAGGAAGCGTTAGAAGCAGTTGTCCCTCCCTGCAAGAAGTGTTAATCAGCAGGTTGCACCTTATGAACTTCTGTGAATGAGATTAGAAATCACTCACCGTGAATATTGCCCCACTTTTCCCCAGTTAAAGTGTTTCCACCCCAAATGTACCTATGGGTAGCCCTTCTTGTAAGTATTGCCAGTTTTGGGGTCAAGGCTGGTTTGCTGTGGTGGGATTTAATGGCTCCTGTGTTATGGGAGGTGCTGGGTCTCTGAGAGAGCCTTGGCATTCTCTTTGGCTTGAGGAAGTGCTATTTTATCCCCACAAATACATATAGCAAGAGATCCTGGCTAAATGGGGGTGATTTTAATCTGTTCGTTGCCTGCACTGGAGGGTGGAGCATCTCTTTTCTATTAGACCTTATTTTCAGGCTCTGCTGTTTTGCAGACATGGGGGAGCTCAGTACCCTGAGCACTCCCACCCACTGGAGACAGAGCTCTCAGGGCTGCTTGTGTTGCTCTGCTTTCCCTGAGTCTCAGCGCCTCATCCATGCAAACTCATACCTGAACACATAAATCCGGCTTCACAGCCTGATTGCTGTTGGCCCTCACAGCCAGATCTGAGTGTGTTGGAAATTGCAATGTGCCAATATGGGCTGTATCTAAAACCTGATTTTCTCCATCTCATTGTAAAAACTGTAATTCGGCTTGCAGCTGGGTAGCTTTGGGTACACATGTGGGAACATGGGGGTGTCATCGTGCAAACATTTTCCAGAGTTTCAGAGAGAGTGGAGTGGGTCCAGGCCATTCCTGGAGGGATCTAAACCCAAACCCAGCAGCCTGAGCTTTGTTGTTCAGGATGTCGCTGCCTGATTAATCTCTTTTTCTTGTGGGATATGGGCTGAGCAGAGATTGGCTATTGTCAATGTGAATTATGGAGTGGATGAGCATGTCATCTGTTGCGTTTAGTGGTATGCACTCTAAAGTACCCATGCAGGCAGTTGAAATAAGCTGCAAGGAATCTGAGGGAATGAAAACAGTAAAAATTGTGAAACTTCAGATTCCCTATGGACTGTCTCACCAGAGGGGGATGCTTTGTGGGGATTCAGATGCCTCTGCTAGGATCAGCACATGAAAACATATGTCTGACTCAGTTATCAGTAGGGTCAAAAAAATTCAACTATCAATTTAAAAACAACAGCAGCAACAAATCGTTGGATAGAAAGGCAGTTTAAATTTTCCAATTTCTGGATAAATTTCCAACTATGATTTTTTATCTGCTTTTTGTTTGCCTTTGTTTTTCCCCAAGATGAAAGCAAGTAAACCTAGAAATGAAACAATGAGGTGAACTGCACATAGAATATTGCAAATCAAAAGTGTAAAATATAAAATTACTAAAAATTTTTTTAAAATACCTCTTTTCTGCCGTCATCTGCCTTGCAGGCATAATTAAAGCTAGGACCAGTTTTCAGACAAGAGCAGTGATTTTCAGCTTGCCGGTGTCATCTTTAAGCCCTCACTGGTTTCCTTGCCAGTGACTGGTGTCTGGGTGGATACATGACTGGAAAGCCAGTTTGCAATATGAGGTGCTGTGTTTCAGCTGTCCCTTCACTGTGTATTTGAAATACTGGTCTTCATCTGTCTTCTGGCATTTTGTAGGATAGTGAGGTTATCATACCATTTTCTTAGGTTTCAATGAAAAAAAAAAAGGAAAGAAAAAGCTTTTCAAGATTTTGGATAGTAATAAGTAAATAAAAAAACAAACAAACCCTCCATGCAACTACCTAAAAGAGTTTCACCCATGATGATGATCTGCTGTATAGGTTGTCACTCTGCTTAAATTCCACAGCAGAACTGTGACACCATCTGTTCCCTTTCACTGTGTGCAAAAAATGGTTTCCTTTCATTAGCATTAAGCTGCATAAAGAGACTGGAGATCTAGAAATATCCCAGTCTTTCCCTGACACATACCTTCTTATGACACAGTTCATTGCAAACATCACTCCTATTCCTGAGAGAATGGGAGGGTTTGAGTTATATTCTATTAAAGATCTTTGAATAGCAGGGAAATAAAATAAAAATCACCCCATCCATATATTGCAATGAAACCAGAAAGCTTTCTGAGATGTGTTAAGATGATGTTGATTCAGAACAGCTGTCTTTACTATTGCATCCCCTGAAGGCAGTAGGGCTGCTGTCTGCCAGTGTTGGTGGTATCTGGACTGCTTTGGGGCCTCTGGGATGCAGTGATTTCCTGAGCGTGGGTCAAACCCCACTGTGCCCCTCCTCAGAATGTGACATTTTAACTTACAGTTGTCCTCTTTTTACTAAAAATTCAGATCAGAGACCTCTGCAAAGTCTTAGTAAGGTCCTCAGACGTAGAATTGTTCTGGAAGTCAAGCATTTTGCTTTCATTGTCTCTTTTCATTGACCACTCTGTGTTCTAATGTTATTTTAATGCCAGTGCAGTGACCTGCTGGGATGACACAGATGTGTATTCAGCATTGCCCTGTTGCAGGCTCATCCCCTGGCTACTGTGGTAGGATAACCTGGTAGATAAATACAAGGCAGAGGAAATCAACATCATTCTTCTCTGAAATGCTATCTATATGTAAATCTGTGGTGCCATTTATTCCCCTTTAAAAGTTGCAAAGCACTTTCAGTTCCTGTTTGGTGGCTGCTCCCTCTGAATTATGTGAAACAGTGAGAGAGGTCAGCCAATGCTGTCCTGTGGGAATGAAACCTCTTTTCGTTGCTGTTCCACTAAGCTGTTGCAAATAACATTGGAGATGCAGCGAACATAGAGCAAAACAAGGCACCAGAATTACACTGCATACCCAGTGGATCTCAGCATAAAATATTAATCAGGCACCGCAGATCTCAGTTGTCATCTCCTCGTATGGAACAAGGCACAGAGCCCCACCCCGCCCCTTCTTCCCAAAGGTCCCAGAATTAAAATATTTGTTAGCTGTGATTAATAAAGACACCTGACTGAGCCCTTGTTGTCAGGGAAGAGTCTCTCAGCATTTTGGATCAGGTTTAAGGATCAGACTTCAGAGCTTGATAAGCACAAGCCTAAGCCGAAGGGAGTGCAACATACTTGGTTTAAGCTTATGCCAGCTGGTGAAATTCAGTTCCCTCAGATGTGACAGTGTTTGTTGTGACTTAAAAAATGGTTTTGCCCAGTCACAGTATGCCCTGCCTTGGTACCAGGCTGAGCCTGTCTGTCATACTCTCCACCAATGAATTCATGCCATATCATTGATGTAGGCATTGTCCAGGCATGAACCTTAAGCCAATCAGATAGCCACCTTAGAGTCTTTTGAAATGTTCCCGGATAAAAAGGAAGCCCGGGAAAAATAAGGAGAGTTTTTACTGTTCACCCTAACACAAGGTCAGCTGCCTTTTCTTTGTCTCCTGAGAACCCACGAACCCTCACAGTACAATCTTTTAGTGATTCCCATTTCCTTTAAACTCCATTAGTTCTTCTCAGTTCTCTTTTTCAGTGGTGCACTGTTGCTCAGGTGCATTTCAAAACTTCAGTTCTGGTGATGTCTTCCATTCCAAACCAATTTAATACCACAACAGCTCTCTCTCTACAAGCTGACAGGCTGGGGTGAACGAGTTGTCAAGGTGTAGGAACTTTGCTTGTCATACAGTCACAGGGAAAGGCTTCCAAAAGAAGGCGTACTCTTGGATTTGGTGTCTGAGCAGCTGGTAGTTTCTTCTTCACACATCTAGTGAGGGCCTGCTAGTTCCTGGTCAAAAGAGCAGCATGTCCTCAACACAAAGCATGGTTTGGTTGGTGAGTTTATGCCTTGCAAAGAGACTTAGGTCTGTGGGATGCTGTTGTGTGTGACCTGTATTCTTACAGATGGAGCTGGCATGAGCTTTCCTCCACCAGAGCCTTCTCTCCACCCAAGCAGAAATTTGCATTAAGTGTGTCAGAGCTGAATAAGTTTTAAATTTTTCTCCTGTTGCCAAATAAAAGGTCTGATTTTCTTCTATTCAGATTAATTTGAGAGAATTTGACTACAGCAATATCATGACAATGGTAAAAGAGAAGGCAGGTCTTTGTAACTGACTACACTGGGAAAGTCCTGGAAGCAAAACAAATCCTGTGCAAAGCAGTTCTGATTTGGGGAAATTCTCTAGGAATGGCTCCTCTGAATTCTTGCCTGACTCACAGTGCTTCAAGTCACAGATCTTCAGATGGCCCACAGAAATATGGAATCTAATTTGTGGCAGCAATTTGTGATCCAGTGTTTAAGGAACTGATTTGAGATGGAGATGGAGGAGGGAGGACGTGTTGGGATTCCAAAGGCTGGGCTGCAGATTCTGCTCATCATGACACAAAGTTAACACCCGTCCTCCACCGCCCTGTCCTGGTACAGAGTTCCCCGTGTGGAGCCCTGGGGGCAGCTGAGCTCTCTGGCCAAGTGTGTGAGAGAGCTGCATCCTGCCGTGCCAGTGATGGGTGGGTACCCGGGATCCAGCCGAGCCAGTGAGGGAAAAATGGTGGAGAGAGAAGGAGGCTTGAGAAGGGGTAAAGCCATGGTGCTGAAATGTACCGAATATCCCTCAGTTATCCCTCAGAAAAGCATCAGATCTTCCCCTCAGCTTGTGTTGTTGCGTCTTGCAGATGTATTGAAAATCTGTGTTAGAGCTGTGAGCAATTAACACGTTTGCTGAGGACACATGGAGAGAAACTAAACTTGCATGTGATCTACCACAGATCTGCCTTCGTAGATCTTGGCTGTACTTGTGATTTAAAATGGCTTTACTGACACACAGCCATAGTTAAGTGTTGGTGTTCTGGTTGTGTGGAGAGGGCTCATGGTGCCAGTGCAAGGCTGCTTACACCCCTGATTTGAGTAATTTGCTGGGATGCTGTGCATCTTCCCATTGCAATGGATACAGACTTTGATCCGAATTCAGACTGGCAGTTTTCACCTGGAAAAATGTGGTTTGGCTTTTCTTTATGGAGATGCCTTCAGGAAAAAAAATAAGTAATGAATACAGTTGAATGGGAAACAATTTTCTTTCCTACTAAGTATTTTAAGGAGCAAGAACATTTTTATAAGTTCAAGACCTACTGCATTTTTTGTTAAACAAAGATGAGACACAAAAATAACCCTCATTGCAGCCAAAACACATGCAGGGGAGAGGACGGGAGAACTGGCCTTTAATAAAGTGGATTGGTGCTACCACCATGCTCCTGGAGCATGGAAAGCACCCCAGTTTGTGCACTGCTCAGTGGAGACCAGGTGCACACTGAAAGGAAAAGGGCTGGGTGAACACCTGCATGAGGGGGGAAACAGCAGGTAAGGGGATTTCTTGGAGAAAAGGAAAGAGTGGAGATGAAAAGCAATAGAGCAACTTCTCGGATCTGGGGAATGTTTTTCACATAGTGTGGCATGGAGGAGGAATAGTGGGTTTTTTGGAAGAAGGCTCCCAGTCTCAAGCTTTAGAAATTTGAGATTGATTTGAGATTAAAATTATGCGATCTGAACATATCACTGACTTTTCTCTGAAATTAGAGCTCCTGATAACTCTTGGATGCTGTGCATGTGCTAAGACCTCATTCAAAACACTCAAACATAGATTTTAGTACTGTGCTGGATTGGGGCCACCATGATAAATAAAAATGTGAATGATTTTCCAGGCTCATACTTAAAATTCAGTGGTGGAAGTTTGCAAACGGATTGTGCAGATTGCCAAATTAGGTCCAATTACTCAAATTTAGATGAGCTTAGCATAAAACATACAAATGTGTTCAATGCAGTATTCTGCTTAGGTCTGTGATTTTATTTCACCAGGCTTATATTTGCATGAGTTCATTAAAATTGGTTCCATTTCTTTTTTCCCTTAGCATCGCTTTGAAAAAGTGGTATTTAAGCTGGGGAAAAATAGTAAAGAACAGACTTGTAATTATAAAATGAAGCTAACTGGAGTCATGCAGCACTGCTGTGGTTCATTCTGTCAAAGAGGCAACTGGAGAGCTCATTACTGAGCCCAAAGTTCAAACTGACCACTCTTTATCGAAGGCTCCTGGTGTATCAGTCAATTAATTGCAACCTTCTACTCCATGGTTACCCAGTCTCTTAATAAAAAAAAATTCCACTTCAGCAAGGCTGCTCTTGGTTTGTATTCTAATTAATATTTATTTTTCTTATTAAAACTTGGACAAGGAAGCACTGCTCCTCTTCTGTTGGTTAATCCTTTGGGACCACAAAAAAAAAAAAAAAAAAAAAAAAAAAGGCGAGTCCTCTCAGCCTGAACAAATGAGAAAATCTCCAGACAGACTGAAGGCTTTAACAAGGTTGTTACCTCTCTCTAAAGCCACATGACCCTTTGAAAAGGTGATGGCCTGGCATCTCCTGGAACATGGAAACATGCCTACTTGTCTGTATTAATGGCTTGACTTATTGTTGTATAAGGTACCCAAATGTCAAAATAGTATTTATGTTTATTTAGAAGTACCACTTAATGCTCCAGTAAGTTATGGTTTATTATTTGGAAGTTATGTTATCTAGTTCACGGTCCAGATGTGAAAGAACACACTTACTTTGCATGCAAAATCACTTTCTCAAAAAGAACTGTAATACAGCTCCACACCCCCCATATGTGTATCTGTATTGGCATAAGAATGAATTATCCGTGCTGTGAGTCTGAACACTTTTAAATAGCAGTTTAAACAGTAATCTCCAGCAGTCTCAAAGAAGCCTTAATGTTTAATAAATTGGTAATGAGCTGCTTAAAAAGTGTATTATGGTATCATAACAGCAACTTTGTAATCAAGATCGCAAACTGTTTTTCTGCTGCAAGCGGGTTCTGATCATCTGCTCTCGCTCAGACTGCTCCAAAGAATAGGTTTCAACTTGAAATTTCTTGTGTGTGATGGAAAGGGGTTGTTCCACTTCTCCCGGTCCCTGTCTGCTGAGGGTGATTGCAGCAAGGTGTTTCCTTTCATTTTCCTGTTTGTCAAGATGTAGTGATTTTGCTTTTGGAAAAGTGTTTTGGCTCTTGGATAAAATGGAGTGTGTCAGAAATTGTTTTGTATTGGAGAAAAAATATTGTTGTTTGGTTGACTGCCATGGCAGTTATGCAGGTGTTTTCAGAATAGCGGGATTGTTTGCAGGATGTAACAATTCGTGAGACAAATCCTCTCTGACCTCGGTAAACCGTGCAAACCTTAGTTATGGCTGGGTGCGGTAGCTTAAATACCTTTCTGTAGTCATAAAATTAGCCATGCACATAGAATCCCATCTCTGGAGAGCCCGGAGTGTCCTATTTCCCCATGACTTCCCAGGACAGCACTCCTAATAATGCGTGTGTGCTGGATGTGCCTTTGTTCGTGCAGCCCCTTTTGGCGTCGGTGCTGCTGTGCCATGTGCTGCTCCCGCCTGGGAACGGGAACAGTAGCTCCATTATTTGTGGAGTGATTCCTGGTGAATGCTAACATTGCAGCCGCTTCCTCTGAGTGCCCTGGTGCTGTCAGGGTGAGTTTTTGCAGTGGGAGATGTGAGTTTGTGGGGAGTGCAGTTACGTGTTGCATTTCCGCGCTGTCACAAGCGAACCAGGCAGGGCAGCCTGGGCAGGAATGTCTGGCACAAGTGGCTCTCAGTTGCTTCCTCCGTGAAAGCTGTTGCTTATTCATTTTGTTTCTCTACTGTATTCTGGAATAAAACCCCCTAGAAAATACAGACCTCCAAGTGATAATTGTGTGAAGTTTTGAGGCTAACCTCAGTGGCTGAGCTGTGAAACAGAGCGTTGTGAGTAAGGGCTGCACTTACCCTTGGACAGCAGTCTGGAATCAATGTTTCAGCATCTTCCCTCTGTCACTTCCAGCCAAGCACTGATTGTATTGGTCTGAGTTGCCTCATTTGAAAACAGTATATTGCTAGTTTTTACCTGCCTCCCAGGACTGCAGGTAGACTTCATGTGACCAGCAGTGTGCCCTGCCTGCCAGCAGCCACTTCCCATGGGACAGCCCAGCGCCCTGGCCGTGCCAGCCCCAGTGCTCAGAGCTGTGATGTATTCGAGTTCGGTGGGAGCCAAGGTATTTGACACCTCTGAAAAATGAGGTTTATATCAAATGGGCTGTTCAAGCACTTTTTAAAAATGAAGTCTTTAGCCTTTCCCATTTAAAACAAGACACCAAACTGAGGCATAGGAGGGACAGCCAAACAAAGAGGCAGCTGCAAAACTCTGAAGCCTTCTGATGTTTGAACTGAGCTTGCTCTGCCACGATGGTGCCCTGCTGGAGAAGCAGGGGGGACAGTACAGGTAAAGAAACTAAACAGTCACTAAAAACATTTAATCTGGACTCTTCTAATCAGACATGCTTTGAGGCTTCTCTTTGCCTTTGGAGGTCAGAAGGGGCTCCCATCTGCAGCTGGTTTGGCCAAAATTCGTGTGACGGAGGGCAGTGTTACCTGCAAACCAGGTTTGGTGGTGATGGAGGTATGGGGGGAAATACGGTCCAGATAGGATGACATCTTCTGGGTGTCACCTCCCTCACAGGGAAATACAGGATGTTTAATCCGTGGGGACTGGCTTGCTCTATGTGTCACCCTAACTTTGTGTCTTGGTGTTTTGTGCTATTCCTCCAAGAGAAGGCTCTGAGCTGATATGAATGTATTAACTCAGGAATCTCTCTCCTGAGTCTTCCACCTTGAGATTTAGCAAGCGTTACCTAAATTTGGATTGTCAGGACTTGAAATATTTCTTGGTCTTCCCAGTTAAGTGAGATGCATCAGGGCCATCTGTATTTTGTCCAAATTTATGCAGAAGTAATGGCACCACTCCCTGCATTTCCAGAGATAGAGAAATCAGGGCCATCAGTGTTGTGCACTTGGGCACATTAGAGGTTGGCCTAATTCAATTCAACTTAGGAGATAAAACACTGTGAGTGCTTTTAGGTTTGTTTAGACACCAAGTTAAATGTTTACATAAATACTCAATCTGTGAATCTCTTGGAGTGTGGCTTAATGGGCAGGAGTTAAGGTATGTAGGTGGTGGTTGCAGATATGTGTTTCTGACCTTCTTCTGTAACCTCGGGCAGCTTTTCCTTTTCTATAAAATAGGGATAACAATACATCTCTGCTCTAGCAAAGTGCCTTTAAGCAACCTGATGAAGTGCTACATACAACCAGCCCAGGATAAGAGCCTTTATCTGCTGCGTCAGTTGCTCCTATTCTAAGGCTGGCTGCTGGGGGAATAAATAGAACCTGCTCCTCTGTATTACATGAGAGCCCGAGTTCACGTCTCTTCTATATTTAAACATGCAGTTATATGTTTTAAGACATACTTCTTTGCAAGTTTTGTTATTAAGCACATGTGCCTTTCACAGTGTCATCGGGACCATAAAGTTTGAATGCTGGATGCAGAAAGGGGAAAACAAGAAAACTTTTAACCTGCACGTTATTAGAAATCCATTTAAGAGATCTCCATGGAAATGTTACTGATAGTTTTGTTTCTGAAGGCAGACAGTAACTAGTCATGATTTTTTCAGAAAGGAAATGCTATCAACAGTGCAAAGCCTAATGAAGGGGAAGTGGCTGATTTATTGTAAACAGTTACAGCTTTCTGGTGTTGCCTGGATTTTATATTAATCTTGTTGTGTGGACTGTGTGTTGGGAATAATTGAGAAACATGGAGGATTGAGTAGCTTTTGCAGTCCATAAATTACTGCCCAGTGGGTGTAGGTTATATTCTTGATCAACTTCAGCACCAGTTTCTTTTATAACTTTTCCAGACTATTAGCCACTTTAATATACCAAGTTATGATACATAGTAGAGTTCAGAATAGAATTGTGTCTTATAGAACATTGCTTCAGGGAGGGATTCCTTTAAATCTGGAGAGGACAGGAGGAAGCAAAACATTAAAGAAAACCCAGTCTATGTAAAGTGTAAATTCTCTCATTTGAATTCTGAGCATATGTTTCTTCAGATATAAAGAGATACAATGGCAACAGCACTGCTGTATTTCCTGCTATTGCAGAAACTGGGAATGCCACATAAGACCTTCCATGCTGGGAATGATCAAAAGCCTCCCCCAGGTTTTTGGCTCATCCTTTGGTCTTAAAATGCCTTTTGAAGACAACATATGTGGAAGAAGTAAGAGCAGAGGACAAGGTGCCAAGGTTTCTGCTGCAATGCCTGAGTGCCACTGAATTCCAGGAGCAGCTGTGTGCAGTGGGAGCTGAGCACCTTTGGGCATCCTTTGAGGTGGCTTCCAAAGCCCTGCCTTTGCTGCAGGATTGTCACCAGCCCCTTTTATTTTCTGCCTGGCCTTTACAGGGGCAAATGAGCAGTGAATTATGCATGATCCGTAGGTTATCTCTCCCCACTGACTCCTGATTAGAAAGAAGCACCATGTAGCTCCTAAATAGCTGATTTATGAGAGTTCTGCTGCAGACTTTTAGGGGGAACACAGCAGAATGTACCGAGCTTAAACCTGTGCCTGCAACATCTCTTTCTTTATTAACAGGAATTAACACATAAAAAAGGGACTTTAAAGGTGCATTATGTAAATGAATCCTAGATTCCAGAGAAGAGTGGCCTTTCTGTGTTAAATATGATTTTGAACTGTAAAATATCTGTGTGTGATTGGTATAGAAGGTATGTGGTCATGATAACTGAGATACACTTACCATATATACTTGAACTCACCATCCTAGCTGGACTATGAGCTTGTGACATCTTTTGCTTAAAAAGAGTAAAAAATTCCATGTCCTGCAAAAGGAGGTTCTTCTTTTCTGCTTTCTATCCAGAAGTTAATCTTCCACTTGACATATTTCTAATATCATGCAGGTAGCTGGGAAATCCTCCTCCTTCCTTACAAAATTCAGTGTGTCTGAGCTGAGGACAGGATGGGCGTGGATTTACACTGCACTGAGCACAGCTTTTCTAGATGCAGAGATGCTGGGTGTTAAAAACGGTTTCCTAGAGAGCTCAAGAAACATGGTACTGAAGCATGGAAATTTTTACCTACTCTATGAGAGGCCCATCTCTAGACTTGAGAGAGAGCTATGCAATCAGACTTGAAAGCTGTCACACTTAAAAGCTCTCTTTTTTATTAAGTGTTTTATTTTTTCCTGCTGAGTTCTTGTATTGATGTAAAAACATGTTCTGTTACAGTGCATGTATTTCTATTAAACCAGAGTCTTTCTAATTTTTCTGTGCACCAGTGTTGGAGAAGAAAAAGCTGCAGAGGGCTTCAGTGGACTGCTTCTGGGAATGGTTTCTGAATCTCCAGATGGGCTGTGGTGAATAAAGGTTATGTGTTTGTAACAGCTGATGAGTGCCCAATCTGGTGTAGTGGGAGATGTCCCTGCTTAAAGCTAAAGAGGACAGCCTTGTGCACGTTGCCCAGCAGATTGAAAGCTCTCACAGCTTTTTATTCTTGGTATAGTGTGGGGTAGCCTGAGAAGGGCACATTAGTCACAGGCCAGAGCTGTGCTGGGTGTGTGGGCACTCAGCACCACATCAGTGTGCAAGATTGCCAGCAAGATCTGATGCACACTGATGCAGGCAGGAAGGGACTCGGTGAAACAACCTGCTGGGCAGTGGCTGGTGGTCCTGGCACCTTGACAAGCCAGTGGCTGCCAGGAGGGGCCTTGGCTTTTGGAGCAGTATGGACAAAGAAGGCTGGGAAACTACGGTGTAGCATGGATGGCTGCTCACCACTCTGCCCACCTGTGTTACTGTGAGCAGAGGAGCAGGACGGATGCAGCAAACACTGCTGCTGGCAGATGGATGGAATGAGATGTCAGTGAATATTCTACATGAAATAGAAATATGTAAGAGACACGGGTGTGTGTTGGCTTAGCAAGGTCTCATATTAACTAGTGTTCAGTGATCGCTCTTTTTAGAAAACAGATTCCACGTTGATTTTCTCAATGGATTCTCTTTGATTTTCTCAATTGCCATGATCCACACCTGGATTGATTTTTACTGTGAGAGTGGTGAGGTGCTGGGAACAGGTCACCCAGGGAGATTGTGGATTCCCCAGCCCTGGCAGTGTTCAGAGCTACATTGGATAAGGCCTTGAGCAATCTGGTGTAGTGGGAGATGTCCCTGCCCGTGGTTGGGACTACATGATCTTTAAGATCTATTCCAACCCCTTAAGATTTTATTATTCTAATAATTGTCAGTTGGGCTCTCAATGAGCTTACCACAACTCTCTTGTAAACTCAGAAGCAGCAGAAGCAAAGGTAAAAAGAGATTTTGTGCCATAGCTCTACTTTTTCATTCCTTCTGCTTGAGGGAGGTTTGGATTTTCTCCACCTTTCACCCTTGGCACTCTTCCATGTTGTTTTTAATTTCAAAGCAACATGGTGCTTTTTCCTCAGCTGGAAGAGTTGGCAGATAGTTCTTTTGTGCAACTGAGACAATAAACTGCTGTATTAATCACTTCACACAAGGTAATAAACAATAGCAGAACTGTTGCTTTTACCTCTCAGGTTTCTACTAAAATAATCCAACTTCTTGAAGGCCTTAGAAGTGGGATTATAAAACTGGATTTAAGTCTGTGTCTTTCCTAGTGTCTTCTGCCTGACCTTGCACCATGTAAGATACCCAAAATCTAATTGGCAGTGTAATTACGAAAATGTGTTCTTATTTGGAAGCAGGACTGTAGGCAAACTTTGTGTGTCATGTACCTGGTTAAGTCTTTTTTTAGGTGTGGGGAAAAGAACAGTCCCTGGCATCCTGAGCCATCTGACTTTCTGTGAGATGTTGCTAGGTGCAAACTGCCTTTCTTCTCTGGCAAGATTAAAAGGAAAAACGAGCTAGGACTGCCCTTTCGGAGTGGTTATAGGTAGGATGTGAGAAGCCCTTCAAAACTTCTCTTCTCAACATTGCTTATTTTGCTAACAAAGCATCGAGCACACACCACAGCAGATAAAGGGAATTTGGAAATCAGAGGCCCAGACCAGTTTTTCAAAGTCATGGGTTTTGATCTTTTGAGGCTGACGCTGTTTTACTGCCCCTACCCACACTTGTAAACACCAGTCTGGGAAAGCACAGCAGGGGCAAGGATTTCACAGGCACCACGTAAAGGATGCAGGCTGCTGCGTTCCCCAGTGTGCCAGAGGAAGATGTTGCATTCTTTTCTTTCTTTGTCTACTGAGGGATGGGAGACACATGGAAAGTCATTGTCAAGAAGATGTTACAATTAGAAGCAAACAGTCAGGTGAGCTGCAGAAAGTGAGCGTTTGAATGCATTTAGCCCAATGCATAGGCAAGGAGAAATGAGTTTTCCTCCTTTATTCCAGCGTATTTCATTGCACAGTTGGTCTAAGGTGGACCCTGTAATGAGGGACTGCAGCACAGCTGGGCTCTGGTCAGTGCTAAATGGTGGTAGCTGGATTGAAGCACTTGAAAATCTCAGAAAAACTCACATTTTGTTGTTTAATTTTTGAAAGCAATAAGCGTTGCTTGCTGGGATTTAAATACACTTAAGACAAATGCCAGAACAGAGCAATTTTTCAGGTTAATAATTAGCAATATTGGTGGGACTATTTCTGTTCAGGGCTGTCTTGCAGGCAAGGCACAAAGCAGGAGTGCCTGAAAAGCAGAAAACCACAGCATTTACAGTGGAGAAGGCTGTAGCTTTTCCCTACTGGGACATGGTGCCCATCAACTCGACAGCTGTTCTGCTCTGCAAGGACACTGCCAAGGTTATTAGTGTCTACAAATTGAGTGTCTTGCTGATGATCTTTTGTGAAGTATTTAATTTCTAGGTGAAGGAAGAAGGAAGGAATAAATTGCTTTATCCCTTGTCAGCGCTCTTCTTTATGAAGTGCAGTCATTTTACTCCCAGTTTGGGATTGGCTTCCATATTTTTTAATTATGAAATTAAAATATTCTAATGATTAAACTCCGCTCAAGAGCAATAGCAATCTCAAATGTTTAACAAAAAAAAAGAAAGAAAAACCCCCATACGCTGGATTTCAATGTGGGTCATGTACACATGAAGTCTGTTACAATATGTTAAGAAACAAGGTCATTTCAGTATTTCAAGGTGTTTCTGCAGGATTTCTGTGGCCTGGTGTGCTATTGCAAGTTCCCAGATGCACCAATGTTGCCACTATGAGGGAGAGAAAATGCCAGAGCTTCATGGAAAACAAATTCTTCAAGGATTGGTTACCAGAGTAGAATGGGCTTTGGGAAGATTTGCTTGTAAGAGAAGCCTGCATGATACTTATCTCAATGACTTGGGCAGACAGAATTGTAGCAGGATCAAGAAGTGATCCCGAGCTGATTCTCAAGTGCTTTGGGTGTTTCTTCACTGTCAAAGTTTACACTTTTTAAAAATGTGAAACAGTGATTTTCATTTTCATGAATATCACTCAAAATGCATGAACTGTGAGCATAGAGTTGGCTTCCTACACAGTGAGAACTATGTATCCTTATGTGATTTTTTCATTAAAAAGCAATGGTGGGAAGATTCAAAATTCAGAATTCATAAGAGACTCCTTAATAAACACAGATGCGAGCCAGAGGAAAAGATTTTACTTCCAAATTGTATCGCTAGGAATTTTCAAAATAAAACTTGACCTACATTAGCAGTCCCACCTAAAATAGCACACCTTGCAGGTGATTGCCATGTGGTTTTATTTCCTAGCAGATTACTGTGCTGATGGCAGAATTTCTTGTTTAATGATGCAGCAGAAGTGTAAGGAAGCAATGGTAACTCAGCTGCAAAGGCAGAGCCAGAGACTCACAGTTGGTTCAGCTGCTGGAAGAAACCTGGAGATTGGAAGAGATGGCAGAAGGTGTTGCTTCTGTCTTAGGTGGAGAAAGAACTGTCCTGTGGCAGATCATGGATATGTGACTGGGGAGAGGGAGGTGATGGAGAATGTACCAGTGAATCTGAAAAAAAAAACCTCTCCTATTTTGAAAGAGTGTCCAGAGACACAGGAACAGAGGTGGAAGAGGGAGAGGAGGGTGGATGCACCATCAGGATGAAGAAGCCGAGTCTGTCAGGTGAAATACAGAGGGATTTACAGTGATATGGAGGGATTTTCACCAAAATCAGGGTCACTGAGACAGCCAGGCTGGTGACACTGGGGCGATGGTGCTGGGTGGGTTATGCCCTGAGGCAGCATTCATCTCCCCTGACTGCAAACACCTACAGCTGAGCTCATGCTCTAGAAGGCCTCTAAGGGCAATGCATATAAATGGATGCTCCTGGAGTGCAGCTCAGCTCATCATGAGGTGGCTGCTGGCCTGAGCAGTGCCCTGGTTTGACTGTGGTTGTTTCTGGTCCCTGGGAGCACGGGGAGTCTGCAGCCCTGGCTCAGCCTGAGGTGTCTGCCCTGCCAGCCTGGAAAGCTGGGTGAGACCAGTGCCACCCCCAGGACACGACCCAAGCTCCACTGCAGCTCATGGTGGCTGGACATTAAGGGTGAACCTTTACCAGCAGCAGCAGAGGAGAGATTTAAATGGCAGCAGAGCAGTAGAAGAGGTTTCCAGCAGATAAGGCTGAGCTGCTCCTCGCACGAGTGGCTGCACTGAAAGCTCAGTCCACTGGTTGGGTGCCCACTGAGTGCTAATAAGGTGGCTTGTGTTGCATTATTTCATGAGGTGGTGTCAAAGGCTACAGAGAATCTTGTTAGTAGCTGCAGGAGGACTATGATATATTCTGATTTTGTGTTCCCTTCTCCCAGAGGAAAACAGCAATTTAGTACTTTTCTCATGGGAACCAAATGCTGGAATAAACTCTGGGGTCATGAAATCCAGTGACCCTGCTCCCTCAGGCAAACACATAATATCATCCCTTTCATAAACAGATCAAATATTTGATCTCACAGAAACCCAGCAAACTACAGGTTATGCTGATAAAAATAAAACAACCTTTTGCAGGGGAGAAAAAAAGCGTTGCTCTGTGCCTTTCCCTAGCTCTTCTGCTTGTTCTTTTATGCACTGTGATGTCTGTACTCAGGGCTTTACTAAGGCTGTAAATATAGATTTCTAAGAGAAGATTTGGATTTGTTTAGTATTTGAACATCTTTGTGCTGTCCCTGGTAATTCTCACCTATCTCCTTGTGGCTTTGAAATGGCAGTTGTGTTTATAAATGGCTTTAAGGTAATTGATGAAAGGGGTGATTTGCATGGAGAACAAAGTAGTGCTGAAGCTTTGGCGGAGACCTATCCACACCTTTTGGTGCATGGGGAAATACAACATGAAAAATGGAGAAGGCTTTTTGTTGGGTTTTTTCCCTCCACTTCCACTGTTCCTGCCCATGGAGGATGCCCGTGAAGCACAACTGCTCTATTCTCAAGATGATTTTTGACAAGTAATCAGTTGGGCAAAAGTGTAAATAACCTGTATCAGATTAAGTAGAATAAGGTCCCAGAATTGATATTCCCCATTATTATAAATGACCTTTCCTTATCACCCTGGAGAGGCAGCTAGCTGGCTTCAAGGGTACGCCCTTGCAAGAAGGCTGGAGTGCAGATCCATGGGTAATGGAGCTGCAAGGTTAAAAACAGACCTAAACTGAGAAATAGGTATAAAGATCTACTGAAGGTTTAGAGCTGATCACATAGCTTTCTATGTGGCTTTTTGGATTGGTTGGTTGATGGTTTTTTTAATTTTTAATTGTAGAAGAATTGAGCCGTTGCTCACAAAATAGCGAAGAGAAGAACTCATCAACTGTCCGCAAGGAAATTTAATCAAGTCCTCTATAATTTTTATTTATTTAACGTTAATATTTGAGGTTAATTACGTTTGTAAAGTATTACAAACCTCTACAAAAAAAACAAACTGGGAAAAAGCTGTTGAATCGGGAAGCCACCAAACTTTCCCGACGCCAGCGTTGGCAAGAGGGCTGGGGCCGAGAGCTGGTGCTGGTGTGCTGTTTCGGAGAGGATGGGGATGAGGATGCTTGGCGGCGATGGGCGGGGTGCGGGCGGCAGCCGCGCCTTGCGGTCCCACCTCCGCATCCCCCGCCGCCTCCCCGGCCCTGTCCCCGCTGGGGCTGCCACCAACACGCCTTTCCCAGGCAGAAACACTCCCAGGCACCACGTCTGCATTGCCCACTCCTCGCTCGTGAAGGTTTTTCTCGCCTCGCCTCTCCTTTCCCGCTTGGCATCGCTGCTTGCTCCGGGCCCCTCCCGCCGCCATTCGGTGCTGGCAGCCCCTGCTTGACAGAAGCCGATGATTGATGGCAAGGCTGGGAGCAAACAGCTGCTGATTTGATTGTTACTGTTTCATCTCCTAACCTTTTGGAGCATTATGGGAATACTTATTCACCTTGTCACGCTTTAATGGCATTTGGTGCAGCACTTCCCCAGGAACAGCGAAGAGTGGTGTTGGACAGAGGTGGTTTAGAAATTCCTGTTCTTTGTGGTTATTTACAGATATATATAGAGAGAAGCGAAGATCTTGCTGTATGGAGGAATGGAAAATTCATCTGTTTGACTGGGAGCAGTTACAGACATAGATGTGCAATATGTTAATAAAGTAATTGTGCTATGTTGCTATAAAGAGGATGGCTTCATTATAAAATTCTTGGTTTAATACTGTCATTACAGCAGATGTATAGCATATGAACTAATTTGCATGCAGATAAGGAAGCTCTGACAGCTTGGTAGCATAATTACTGCATAGCATACAGCTCACTAGTGCTGGGAGCTGAAGCTGTTACTGGAGGGGTGCTCATGGGACTAATTACGTTGGCTTTGTTAAATTTAAAATAGTGTATAGCCAGGAAAGAGACCCTTCTCCTGTGCTCCATGGTGTTGTGCACAACAAGTTACAGAAGCCTGGAACTGCTGCAGCCATTTTAAGCCATGCAAATGTCTGGATCTCAGCACTTCCCGGTGTAGTGGAGTCATCGACTTGGATTTAACCAGGGTGCCTGTATCAGCTTTCAAACAGAATGTTTGAAAACGCTGATATTTCTGTATATTAAAACTCCAGTTAGGTCCTTTGGATAAGCGAGGAAAACGATAGCTGCAGTAACTTTGTTTTGTTCAGTATCTGATGGAAGTGGATGCTGAATGGGTGAGCTCAGAGTGGTGAATGCATTCTCCCCCCTCTCCCGGGTGGACCTGTTGCCTTGCTTCATCACATCCTTGTCTTTGTGATTTGTCTCCACTTAATTTCAAACATATTTCTGCTTCCTTTTTTTTTTTCGTTTTTGTCTTTGCTTTGACTGTGTCTGCAGTTTTTAAAGATCTTATTATTGAGGTTCCTTTATGGTTTTCAAAATGTTTAATTCATTACTAAGTCATTATAAACTGAAGGCATTTTATTTTCCCGGGGAAATCAAGACAGTGCCACAGGAGATTATTTCCCCCCCTGCTACTGTCAGATTAGCTTGCAGAGAAGGGAGGAATTTGTGAATGCACAGTTGACTTTGATTATGTAAGCTGGAAACTGGCGAACAGTATGGATTTATTTCAATTCCACTTACTTTAAAAAGAAATACATATTAAATTGTGAGTGCCTCGGGGCATCAGACAAATGGGAAGCCAAGCAGAAAGTATGTATTCCTCCCTGACCTCTCCTACAGAGCAGTAGGTGATGTCAGGTAGCTGGGAGGATGGAGCTGCAGGTTGTGCCGGGGCAGTGGGATGGTTCTGGCGAGCAGGATGGGGAGGAGACAGGGGCTGGTTTACAGCCAGGACCGGGCTCTCTGCCCTCAGGGAGGGGAGAGGCTGCTGGTGTGTGTGTGGGGCACTGCGGGATCTCACTGGGATCCTGCTGGGATGGCAAAGGGAAGCGCCCTTCTCCCCGCCCTGCTGGGGACACGGCAGCGAGGGAGCGGGTGATGCTCGGGGACTGGTGCTGTGACATCCTGCTTCGGCCAGCTCCCAGGAGCGTTTACCCCTGAACCCATCAGAGCCTGGCTCTCGTGCCAGGAGGGCCCTTCTCCCATATCCTTACCTGCTGCCAGCCCCGGGATGGAGCTGGATGTGGAGCCATGCTCCTAAAAATCATCAGCTTCAAGGGACCACTGGGACACTCAGTGACTCTGTTCCGTGCCGTGGGTAAGGACGTTGTGCTCCACTGCCTAAATACATTCCCTCCCTCAAAGTAAATGTGGCAACTCCCACTCATCTGTCTCCATAATACCCCAATACAAATATTAACTTATACCTTTTTTCTTTTGTGCTAAATATTTGCCCAGGTATTTTATTTTGCAGTAGTCAAGCTCATCCTTGTATGATCTGCTTGCATTTTGGTAATCTGAGAATATTAATAGCCTGCTGGCATTACTGCTAATTTGGAGTTCCAGCTGTGGAGTGAATATAGTAACAAATTTTTGGAATGGTTTGTTAATCTTATCAATGCTCATTATGTATTTATTAATAGAAATTAGAGCCAGTCATAGCGGTGCATTTGGAACTTTTTGTATCAATCAAGCAAGCATTTTTTGAGAGGACGATCATTTAATAGGAAATGTAGTGTGTAAATATGTAAAAAATTAAATATAATAGGAGAAACAGTACAGGAAAACACTGAACTGAATTAGTAGTTTTCAGCAAAATTATTGTCTTGTCTGAACTTCCCCTCCACCCATCTCCCAAAGTAAAGTAAGAACAGGAGGAAGAAGGGAAAGAACAGGAAGAAGAAGGGAACGACCTTAACTCTCTTTTTTTAAAAATTACTCATCGAAACAGTTCTATTTGGACTTTTTTCCATATATCAGAGATTTCAAGGCAATTTTTTGCAGGTTATTCAAACAGTTTTAATATGCACATGCATGTTGAGGTATTTTTCTTCTTTTTCCTTCATTTTTGGTGGAGAACTTGAGTTACTTCAAAGCGTTTTGGTTTTTCAAAGGCCAGAAAGGAACACAGTTCTTTCGAAAATCAGGGCTCTGTGCTCTCTTGAGTGGGTCTCAGTCACGTAATCAAACCTTTCCCCGCCATTGGTATTGCTCACTCCTCCAGATTAATGTCACAATGTCCTTTTAGGGCAAGTCCTGAATGAGTCCTTTAGGTCTCTTGCAATCATGTGAACAATGAAAAGAATAAGAGCATCTCTGAGGAGTCATGATTGGATTTTGTTGTTGTTTCCTTACCAACTCTGCTCCTCCGTTTATGCTCTTTAGGCCTGCTGTTGCCACTCAGGAAACAGATTATCCAGCAGTTCCCCATCTTCCAGCCCAATCAGAGATTCCTCCTGAATCAGCAGTGCTTATTATCTCCAACTGTACATAATTATGGTAGAGAGGTTGCACCACCATAACTGGGTAATGTCAGCATTTCTATTACAGCACCATACTTTTAGTGTCCTGAAATGGGGTTATAAAATCTCACTTTAGCTTTATAGTCCTTCCAGTGGTGAGAGATAAGTGTGTGCAATCAGCCTTTAAGCAGTTAAAGAAACCCATAAAAAAAATTCTTTTTTGGGATGTCAGTTGTGTAAAAGCTTGTTACAAACTGGGGCTTAATGCACTTTTGCAAAACTATTAAGCACCTGAAGCTAGCAAATGGCCATGAAAATATCAATAATGCACAAGTACAGAATGATTTGCAGGTTGCTGCAACAAAAGAAAAAAAAATAAAATATTTGGGCTCCAGTTTTAGCAAGCCTGCCAAAATGTTGTGAATATTTAAGGGTGAGGAATGACTCCTGCAGAGCTGCTCTACTCCAGAAAACATTTGAGTATACATATTTAACAATCTATTAGTACAGTTGTATAAAAACCTTTTATATCTATTTAATCCTTTATGAAAATAGTACTTGACATGTGAGAGGTCAGCTTTTTGTAGTTGTTTAAGTTTTTAGTGGTATTTTGAACCCATTTTCTCACTACAGGCTGCTCTCCCTCGTGTTACCCCCTGCCCTGTTTGCAACATCATAAATTAGAGGCAGGAGGTCGGCATTAACCAAGGGCTTCTGCAGAATGAACCAGCCTAATTTCTTTAAAACATTCAATATGGTCTTTTTCAAACAGGATAGGAGGGTGATAGTTCACCCCTGTTTAAGAACTTGGATAGAAGTTCTGCCTCATGCCCTGCTGCTTATCATATTCATGCCAGCAGAGACCAGTGATGATTGCAGTGCTCTCTCGGAGTTCTGACACACTTCTAATTATAGCATACATTGCTGTAAACTCCAGAGGTGATAATGAAGCCCGGACCCATGTGTCAGCAGAGCTTTGAAAGGGTAATGCATTCCTGTTCTGCACTACTGGTCCTTATTTGTATGTTTGCAGGCACCTAGACTCCAGCAATGATGTCTTGCTTGTTTTCACTGAGCCAAGAGGTGAAACATGCAGAGCAGTGGAGATGTGTAATTTTATCAGGGTAGTTGAGTATTAACCATTTGCATGTCCTCTGAGAGATGCACAAGGAGAGGGGCAAGGGCAGGAAGCTTTTCTTACAAGACTTTGTATAAACTTGTTGCCTAGAAAGTGTTGACAGGTCTTTAGTGCTTTGCTGTCTGATGACAAACTCTTTCCACTCCTGAGCATGGGGTGTAGGGAATGACTGACCCCTGTAAACCAGGCTCACTTACATAGCACAAATTCAGCATTCACAAAATCAGGGCGTGCACAGTGTAAGGGAGGGACTGTGCTGAAGATGAGTTGGAAACTTGCCCCAGGAAGCTCTTGGTGTATGATGAAGACTTATTTTCTTTTTTATCCAGAAGTGATGAGCCTAACTGCTGCTCTCTTATGCTTCCCTAATTGAGGTGTGAACCCATCGTGCAAACCTTTACATATTCTGCTCTTTAATCTTAGCATGTGAACCCAGCCAGCTCTCAGAGAGGGAGGTAACCAACTTTGCCCTTCCTTCAGGTTCTCCAAGCAGAACAAAAATAACCTTCCAGGCTTTAACCACCAGGAACACCTTCATGTCTGGATGACCTGGCAAATGAGCCCTGCTCCTTACTGCAGATAAATCATTGCAGTCTGTGTGACAGATTTGGCCTTCCATTTGCCTTGCTGGTGACAAGAAGTGCATCTTGAAGCAGATCATGAGAGTGCAGCAACTGCTGTCTTCTGTAGCCACTACCACTTGGTGGAAAAAGGAGATGGAAGTGCCCTTATGGACCAGTGTGGGAGGGGTGTCCCCATCTGGACTTCTCATCCGTCTTTGGTGAGAAGGTCGGGACCTTATCCCTAGGTCCAAGCTACTCATTTGAAAGATAAAGTCACTTGTGGATGTACTACATGTGGGCCAAGGGTACCAGAAACACCTGTAATGATGCAATTTCAGTCTCCAGGAGGAACAGAGGTTGTCCCCTGCCTTTGCCGTGAGGTAGAAGCAGCTGAGGAAGAGAGAAATCTAATTTAGCAGAGGTTTAACAGCTAACATGCTCCAAAAATTTTGATATGTGTTGGGGGCAAATCTGACATAACTGAAATTATAAAAAAATCAGGCTGATCCTTCTGATCTCACCTATTTTTGTCCAAGAGAGGGACTGAAAAACCCTGTTTGTGAGAGAAGGGGAAATTGTTTGAACTGGTATGAAGAAGAAGAAAGAAAGAAAGAACATCACCATGGTCTCCTGATGTGCTAAGCCAGAAAACTGTAGGCCTGTACAAAGCTGACAGTTGAGGAACACGGGCCTTTTAGTTCATCCTTCTCTTTCTGTCTTTCTAAATACGTTCTTTCAGTTGTGTGTTACCAGCTTGTGTTTGCCTGGACCGCGATCATCATCCGCAGCTGTCTCCAAGGTTATACAGAATATCATTTAAAATCAGTTGGTATTGTTTAAATCCAAATGCAGCCTACCGAGGGCTGCCAGGCTGTGCTGCCCGAAGGGGGGATGTGCGAGGCTGAGCCGGCAGCCGGAGGTGGGGATGTGCGAGCGGATCGGGGAGGGCAGGGGGCACTTGGAGGTGAGCGGGGGGTGGGAGCTGGCTGAGCACGTGGCACCGCGCTCGTCTGTGTGCAAACGCAACACCTCGCAAACTTTTAAACCTTTAATCTGCGACGCCGGTTTATATAAGCCTGCGTGCAGAGGTGTGAGGGTGACCGGGCTGCGGCTGGAGGTGAGCGGGGACCGGGAGAGCTCCGGGAAGGCGGCGGGGGCTGCCCGGGCTCCGGGGGAGGTACCGGGGTCCCGGCCCGCGACACGGAGCAGGGAAGGCAGCGGCAGCCGGGAGCTGCAGGGTAAAACCTGAGTTACAGGGAAGGGAATTTATGTTTTGAGGTGAAAATGAGGTCCACGTCGGAGGCGCTAGCTCGGGCTGTTTCTGTGATACTGTGAATAAATGGCTTTATGGAGTGAGCCACCCGAGACTGTG